>PGFW01051978.1:0-20454 GCA_003123925.1 Haematobia irritans | reverse complement strand
AGAAGTATATGAATAGCTTTAGCTAAGGTGACCGCATGATTTGGGGTTGAATTCCGGCGATAACTTCCGATGTCCAATCCTATCAAATCTAAACGATTAGGGACAGCGATTTTCGTTGGAAAACACCCCTTATTGGTGGTGCGCCTATTAAATACCTGGCATTCGGCCCTCCGAACCATCTAATTTACACTTTCTCACAAAGATTAATGTAGGGCGGATGACTCGGCAAATTAGATCACGATTTTATATCGGTTAACCTTCTGTATCCGAAAATCCCACACAGTAAAATTATATCGTAGGCTATTTACTCAATGCTGAATAAATGTTTCACTAGTTATACGGAAATAATTGGATATGGTCTACAAACAACGTATGACTCTTCCTTTTAAAATTTTTTTCATTCTTTTTTTTTTCCCCAATGTTTCTTTTAATACAATCCATAAAGGGCGAATAGCAGTATCATTTTGCGTACATAGGATTTCTGTTGATAAAAAGACGTTACATCGAAAATAACACCTTTACAGAAAAAATAGGACTTGAGTACAAAAAAGCGATACCGATAACAACTTCTAAAATTATCTTAACATAATTACAGAATTGAGTAATGCCGATATACTTTAAAATACTTAAGTTTAATTAATGTTGCTTCATACGTCCCATGATATTCTAGCAACAAATTACGGTTGACTCATGTATTGTCAGCATTATTTGTTATTTATCGTTAATAGTTATGAAACACTTGTCGAACCAGCCATGCAAATTAAGTTATGTTTCTTAATTGTTGGGATTATATAAAAGATGGCCGTTATACTTTATATTAATTTTCAATTTTATTTCCAGCTTAGGAGTGTGGACCGTGTTATACTTAAATATTCTAATTACTTATCTTAGTTTTGGCCAAGATATTTACATATGCTCTTAGCCATTATTGGCCGCCAATTTCCGAATATATCGGCGTCTAATGGTTATATTATCATAGACCGGTGAAATTTAGTTATTTTTATTTTGTTTGAATAATTTAATTCATAGCCATCCATTACTCATATAATTAATTTCAATTGTATAGCTAGTGAGTCTAGTCACGTACTATACTTTTAATATTAATACATTATATTTGCTGTATACGTCTCATGAATCTTGGAATTTATTGGATTATATTCTTCAGAGCTTATCCTATTTCGCGTAAGAGTTCTCAAATAATTCATTTCTTTATGCCATTTTTTTAAATTCTATTCCCAATTATTTAATAACTGCGTCGATAATTACTTACCCATACCTATATTCCACTATTTCCCGTGGCGGCCAATAAAATCTTCCATTCGTTTTTCACAATAGTATTATAAAATCGCTGAACAAATATTTTAGCACAATTTCGCCAATTTCCATTAGCTCAACTCAGCTCCTCAAATAAATTTCACTTATATCAACAATTGCAAATGGCGGGTGGACCAAAACACCAAACAAAAAAAAATGAAACCTCTAGCATCGAGGGATTGGTCGCTCTGTGAATATATCAAATAACCAGGGCATTCCTTGCATTAGCACAGCAGTCAGCACTCAGCGTTTTTTTCCCAAAAACACGAACTCACCATGGCTGTAGAGGCTGCGCTCGTCTGTTATTTGGTTCTAATTTAAGTCCAAGTAAAAGACACATTACAGCTCATTTTATAATACAAAATGAGCCTCTATTTATTCCTTTTTTTGGCAATTTTTCTATGGTACCTAGCTCAGCTAAGTCAAAAGCCTGGCCGACTTCTGGATCCTTCCATCTTCTCAGGTCAGATATTTTTACGGTTTTTCATTGGGATTTGGCTTGTAGAGTAGATTTTTTTTATTAGTTAGCCTTTTTTTTTGTTCGAAAAGTATTGTCTCACGTCTCATTTATTTTATGGGATCTTAGGCCTTCTGTAAAACCCCGCATAAACGCTGGTTTCTTTGACTGAATGCTTGCTTCACCCTTTTTACAAATTGCCAGACCAATTTATAAACATCAAACCAGTGACCCGTGCTGTTTGTTAACCTTTTTTTGGTGGGGAGGACAATGACTGGTTGAGCCTGTATTATTTGTTACGCTTAAAAACGGGCCCAAAGATTAATAGAGGATACCACACAAATTTTGCTGAGTCTGTTAATGTTTTTAAGCAATTATTTTTGCATGAGCTAAAAGTTGTCTGATTGTTCTAGTTAAATATAATTGTAAAAGAATTGAACTTGTAATAAATTTTTCCTGGCGACTTATAATTAAATAGTAGGCACCAATTAGACATCTTTTAGATTGAGCGGCAATCTATACACATCTTAAATTACGGCATGCTAAAAAGTTTTATTATAATTCTATCGATGACTTTGCTGGTCCAACCGAGGAACTGTTAAAGCCTGAGTTTCAATTGTTGTGGGTGCGTAGTTAATAATCTAAATAGTTCAGTCTACACACGAAAAAAATATTTTTTTTTGATTTTCAATCACGAAATTGTGATTGATTCCAATTAATTTTTTAATGAAATGTCTTCAATCACAGTAATGCTAGTATCAATTAAAAATATTACATTGACACTCCAATTAAAAAATCTAATTGATCCAATAAAAAAATATTAATCTGGATGTGACTTAGTTAATTTTTGTGCTTATTTTTATTTCAATAAAAACGAATTTTTTGATTTCAATGTAAATTTTTAATTGAATATTTGTAAAACTCAATTAAGATTTTTAATTGAAAAAATTGGATCAATTAATTAAATTTTTAATTGGTGAAAGATGGTCTTCATTCACATTGAATTATGATGTGATCATATTCAATTAAATTAATTAATTGACTACTCAGTATTAAAATAATTAATTGATACTATTCTTGAATTTAGTGTTGCCTTGATTTTATTTTCAATTAGAACCAATTTTTTGTTGACGTCTCAAGTTAAATTTTTAATCTGTTAAAATCTATTTTTTTAAAACTCAATTAATGGATTTAATTTGGAAAACGAATTTTTCGTGAAAATTTTTCTTGTGTACGACTTTGCTGTTATGTCTCAGCTGTCAGCACTCTTTAACAGAACCTGTAATGTGATAGTTTTCATCATATCACTAAATTTTCTAGTAGGAACTAAACTAATCTTTAAGAAAATCTTCAATATAAGGAAAAAACTTTGACAAGACTTTTTTCTACTAGAAAAAAAATTATTTTGACAAAATTTGCCATTTAAAAACTACAAATTCTTTGAGAAAATTTTCTATTAATTACATTCAAAACGGAGTGGTGTGCAGAATCACACTTTGCGATTTACGATAAAGCAGCAAATTTTAATGAAATTTTTCCGTTTAAGAGTAAAGTAATATATAGTTTTGCACAGGAAATTTTCTACAAAACATATAAATATTGACCGACTAAATCTTTACTCCAGAAACTAAAATTTTTGTGATCAAGAATTTTTCGTATAGAAATAAAATTATTCAAGTGAATAATTTTCGTCATAAATACATCAAACATTTGCGACAGACATTTCCATTAAGAAATAAGATTTTCGACAACATTTTTCTCAGAAATCACAAATTTTGATCAAAATTTTTGATAGGAAATAAAATTTTTTTTGACAAAATTTTCTATAGAAATCAAAATTTTTGAATAAAAATTTCTATAGAAAAAAATTTTTATCAAAATTTTTCTATAGAAATATAATTTGGAGAATATTTTCTTATAAAAATAATAATTGCGACAAGAATTCCCATAGAAATATTAAATTGTTTCGGACAAAATACTTGTTGATTATCGCTATATAATTAAAATTTTGACAAAATCTTTTCCGTAGAGAAATAAATTTTGCAAAAAAATTTCCAATATAAGAAAAAAATTTTTACTGAAAACCTGTTCCTTTTATAGATAATACTGAATTTTGCTGTTTGGATTCCCGGAGAATCAATTTTTCTATAGAAATACCATTATGTTTAATGTATGATATGTTATAAAATTTCCTCTGACGCCCAATAACAAATTTTTGCAGCAAAATTTTTCTAATCAACACAACTTATAATTTTTGACCAATAATTTCCTATAAAAAAGATACAATTTTGACCAAATTTTTCTTATTAAAAAATAAAATTCTTTTAACAGAATTTTTTGTAAAAATAAAATTTTTTGATAAAAAATCTATAAAAATAAAATTTTGATCAATAATCCTTTACCGGCTGTGCTAAAAATATATACCTATTGAGAGAAATATTTTACTATAGGAAATAAAATTTTGGGGCAAAAAAATTTTTCAATAGCGAAAATAAAATTGTTTAAAGAAGAATTTTCTAGCTCGCCTCGTAAATAAAATTCGTTGTATATCTGCAAACCTATATCGTGTTAAGGAGCACAATAGTCCTTATGACATACACATTCTAGTCCAGCACTAACGCACTCAATAAATTTGACAAGACAATTCTTTTCGTATAAAAATAAAATTTCTTGAACACTAATTTGTATAGCAAACAAATTTTTCGAAAGATCTTGGTATAGGAATAACCATTTAGACTAAACATTTTCTCTATAGAAATAAAATGTAGAAATTACATTTTCTATGCGAAATTAAAATTTCTGTGAGGAAGAATTTTCGTACTAGAAATAAAATTTCGATCTGTGAAAATTTTTCTTTATAGCAATTAAAGTTTTTTGCAGGAAAATTTTCTATTAGAAATTAATATTTTAACAAAATTTCTTCTCATAGAAATCAACCGTCTTTGAATGAACAATTTTCTATAGTTAAATCACAACTATTGAAGGAATCATTTCTCTATAGAATTATAAAGAATTTTTTGATCATGGAAAATTGTCTACCAAATAATAACGATTTGTACAAACATTGTTCTACACAATTGCAATTCTTGGCAGAAGTAAATTAAATTTTTTACAAACTTCTTCTAAAGAAATAAAATTTTGACAAAATTTCCTTTTCCTTCGATAAAAATAAAAATTTTTGAAAAAATACTTCTACAAACTAAATTATAAATGTGTTGACAGAATACGTAATGAATGATTTTGGTACAAGATAACATGTTAAAGAAATAATTTTTCTATAGAAAAAAATTTTCTGAAAAACATTTTTTTATAGAACATATCCCAAATTTTACCAAAATTTTCTATCAAAAATAAAAATGTTTCAAGTGCTGTTAGCGGCACTTATCACTATGTAACCCCTCAATAATTTTCTATCGGAATATAAAATTTTATAATAAAAATGTTTTCTATAGGAAATATAAATTTTTTCACAAACTAATTTCTATAGAAACTACATATTTGTACACATTTTTTCTTTAAACTTAATATTTTAAAGGAAAGATTTTCTTATAGCAATAAATACACATTTTGACAAACCATTTTCTACAGAAATAAATTTTGACACGTACTTTTCTATAGAAAATAAAATGTCTTGAACAAAATTTTCGGGATAAAATAAAATTTGAGAACTAATTTTTCTATTAGAACATAAACATTTTTCTTTTTAGATAAATTTCCCTACATATCACACATCAGAAATCCTTTCCTGAGTACAGAAAATTCTTCTTAGTACGCAAATAAAATTTTTACAACAAAATTTTCGGTTATAGACAATTAGAAATTCTTTTAAAATCTAGGGATTTTTTCTTATATGATAATAAAATTTCTGAAAAGTAACTTTTCTTCAATAGAATTATTAACGATCAATTCTTTGACGAACAATTTTACTGACATACACCATATAAGAATTTTTTGTAAGGGAAATGGAGTCTTTCCCTAAGCTAGAAATCAATCCAAAATTCTTCGGGCTGCCGATCGGAAAATGTTCCTCTATAGAAAGGCTACAATTATTTGACAATATTCTTCTCTTGTAGACGATAATACACGTCTGACAAACATCTGTCTTACCTAGATATGAATATATTTTGAAGAAACTAAATGTCCTCGTATAGAATAACAACTTTCGCCGTCTTAAAACTACATTCTTGTCTTATAGACAATAATTTCATTTTTTGACTAGAGCATTTTCGTAGTGCAGGAATACTAAAATTTTATTGACAATAATGTTCCGGCTATAGCGAACTTATTATAAATTTGCATCATAACCTGCTTTCGGCTGATACGAAACAGAGATTTTCTTTACGATAATTTTCTTTTGTGTAGAAACAAAATTTTTGACAAAATTTTTCTGTAGAAATAAACATTTTGACAAAATTCTTCTGCTGTCAGACCAGTTATAAAATTTTTGTGACCAAAAATTATTTTTCGTATCAGGAAATGTAAAATTTTTGACAAATGTTTTCTTTTATAGGAGAATAGATTCTTCTTGACGAAAGATTATCGGTATATAGAAATAAAACACTTGTTTGTGAGGAAGGAATTTTCCTTATTCAGGAAATTGATTTAACATTGTTCCGCAGGACAATATTTTCTGCTATAGAAATAGAAATTTCATTATAAACAATCGTAAAATTTCACGTTGCAGTCTGTTCCGTAATTTAACCCTGCTCATAAGCTTGTCCGGAGGTTCTTGTGTGTTTAGGCATGTTCGATCATATGTTCGGCTATCTCTTCCTCTGCGTGTATGTTGTGCAGTTTCGGTTGACCATACACTCACCGATCCGGGCTTGTTTCAGTTGCCTTTTTCAACAGCCATGTGTTGTCTCCCATGTTATAAAGGAAACTCGGTTGGAATAGTATTGTGAACCACAAAATTAGTTACATGATGAGCGGTTATCACATGTGCACAATATTCCTTATTGGCTACTAACTGGCCATCCGTTCATTCTGCTTAAAATCCTGAGCCCTTTACTTTCGCAGAACAATTCTTCCGGGACATTCTAAGACATTTACTTTCGTTCTTTTTCTTCATTCGAAGTAGGAATTATGTTTAAGTGTGCCTTCTGCGTTTGTTCACGTATGGTCAAGTGGTGCCAGCTCTGACACAGCCCACCATCAATTTTGAGGCCCATTGTGTCGTCGTAGATTTCTGTTTTCTACCTTCCACTGGTGATCTTGTTTATGATTTCGCGCTCTCGTATAAACTACAAGGCTCCTTAAATGCTAGTGGAGAAGCTGGTTTAGGTCATTGTGCTACTAGGTGTAAAGCAACATAGAAAAACGTAATCCGACGAAAAATGTACACCACTGCTTTCTATTCGGCACGCTAACATCTCCTTGGAGTGCTGAAGTACTATCCAACAATTCGACCTTCTTGTATAACAAAATCTCGCGCTAGTAAATGAGTACCTGAGCAATATTGATCTAGGACAGATTTGGGATGCACCATAAAGCCCTCCCTGTGTCGTTTGCAAAAAGGGCAATGATTGGCTCTCCTGCCATGCTATGTAAGAACCCCACACGGTTGATTGAGTTCCGAATGCCGCATTTCTTTTTAAATTTAGTGGCATGAGAATGCTTTAAAAAAAATATGACTATTGTCTTGGTTGTTCGCTTCGGCCAGTTTGTTAGCGTATGTACAGGAACCATTATTTAGATTAACTTATGGCCATTTGTTGACGGTCTTTACTCATTTTAAAAGTTACCGCATCAACGTTTTAAACGCACTTTGGGTTTTATGTAGCTTGCGCAATCATCAAGGATGTGCGTTATACTACATATAAAAATCTATCACTAACACCACCAATTGTCATCCGATGCTACCCATCAATCGTAGTCCTTGCCATGGGGCTTGCACTCTTGTGCAAGCACTTTCGAAGTGGAGGTATTTACGAATCTTTAATACCTTTCAAGGTAATATTGAAGGCTGTTATATTCCCCCAACACATTTAGTTCTTGGTAGCCGAAATTATTCTTCTGTGCCGATTACCATATGGCTCTTAGCTAATATAGGGTGGCCTCAGTAAAATGAAAGGGAGAATTTTCAACCAAAAATTTTAGAACTACGAGGAGAGACATTTTAGGGTCAATTATACGAAAATATATGAAGATGTACAAAAGAAAAATTAAACTTGCATTTATCATTCATATCGCAATATTATCAAAGCGACTGAAAGTTTGTTTCGTCTAATGAAGGGAATATGGTCAGTGCTGGACCTTATGGTGACAAGTAGATTGATTTTTATATAACAAAAATCATCTCCGATTACCTCCGCTATTAGAGTTGCAAAAACTATCAGGGAAAGATATAGTCTTATAAAACGTATGGCAGTTGATAATACTGTGCAATCATGCCAGGAAGAATGCCGCAAATGCAAGATTCGCCCTTCAAAAACATCTTACTTGCAACGAGCGAAATATTTCAGCCGGTTTACGTAGAGTCCGAGTTTACTAACGGCTAGTGGACCTCCCGCGTTCCTAAAGTTCCGGGGCAAACCTAAACAATGAAACTTTTGGATTTGATTGTTAAAACCCTGAAAATTTCGTTCTGAAGTTAACACTACTGAGAAAATTTACTCCCCAGTCTTAAACTAATCGCCTCCCTTTTATTCAGTTTTTCCACCCCGACACTTTGGACTTAAAGTCTTCATGAGATCATTTAGTGCTCCTCGGCAATGGACAATCAATCAGCTTTGCACTACGGGACTTTCGACCCCTCAGGCTTTACTCCTGTTGCCCAAACCATATTTGAGACTTCAGATCCGAAGCCAATAATAGAGTCTAGCACTAACGCTTCTGTCTTCACTTCAAACTCTGAGGCTGCTGCACCCATCAGCTTGTCTTTCTGAGTTTTATACTTGAAGCTCCAAAGGAGGCAAAGGCTCAATTGCCCCCCGATTTTGAAATTGTTAACTCCGCTGAGAGTACGTTCTGCGGTTTAACTACTGAGGTTACAGCATCTCAGTTCAAACTCTGAGATTTTAAATTCTGCGCAGGACATATGTTTTTCGCGACTACGGAAGGCATTGCTTTTTGCTTGCTTCGAATATTGAGACTTCAGTTCTGCAGTCAAACACTGAGTTTCTAGGTCTACACTGCAGCCACTGGGAGACTTCAGTCACACTCTCGACACGGCTTATGCACCGTTCATACTCTCACTCCATTGAATTCATTCTTGATAAAGGTGATCACCGCTTGTCAAAAATTTGGGCTCATATAAAACTTTCTCACCGCTATTTCTTTCATTCTTGCATTTCACACAAAATATGATTGCTCCTATTGTGATTTTGCGAATTCACTGCTTCAGGTTGTCCAAAATGTGCCCGTCCCAAGCAAGAAGAGCAGACATATCAAACTTTTGTTGCGCATCGCGACGAAAATCCGGAACGCACGCAAAGCTTGGCAAACATTCGCTTCTTAAAAAGTTGCCAAATTCAACCGGGTTACAAACCTTTGTAATTAAAGTGTTTCGTTAATGCGGGAACGTTTTGTCGACAGCCAGGAAGCTTGGATCGCGGGGGAAATCCGAAAACCTGGGACAGCCCTGAGGACGGCATAAGAGAGTTGCCGGTAGTGTTTCACAGCGAAACGCCTAACCTTCTCTCTCCGCAGATGCCCGCAAAATCCAAGGCTGGGTGTATCGTCTATCATCTGAACGCCATAAAACAACAGCCGCGTGCACTATCGACTTCTCTAAGATAGGGTAGTGACTCTCAAATCCGCAGATGATAAACAAAAATCACGACGGCCAAACACCGCGCGATCCCGGAGGCCTGTACACGACGAGCGGCAAATGCTGACGAAGTTTGACACTGTCGTTCGGTAATGGCACGACCGAAACCCTACGTCAAAGCGACTACAATGTGCCCCAGGGGGCCCCTTTTTCCGGCGACAGGAGATCTTTAAACCTGGCAAATAGGGCAAGGGCGAAACGGTACTGACTATTTACAGCACCAGTAAAACTGTCAAAGTTGCCGACACAAAGAAATATTCTGGTTTGGCAAAGCCATTCCCTGCATACCTGTCGGCTTCCTGAACTAAGCAGCATTCCATAGCTGTTCCGGACTGTCATAACTAAGAACATTTTTACGTTGAAAGAGCTGTTTCGAATAAACCGTGTGTCTGCCCTTCTCCTGAAGAAAACAACCGGTTGTTATCAAGACGTACTTGTTTTCGTTGCGGCCGGATCATTGGCATCCTTGCCATTTACGGTAAAAAAGGCCACACTCCGGAACGTGGTACGCCTGCCTCAACAACGTCTGCAGATGGTTCCAAGGACTAAGAACCCCTCCCAACACGCCAGAGCCTCCGCTCTCAATGACCGAAATCTTACTGCGGCTTACCTTGGTCTAATGCGGAACCTTAAAGAAGACCAAAAAAACTGCTAAGGACGGCCAGCAGCAGATTCAAGGCAAAACTGGCTTTCTGCGGCGCTGAAAAAGTTGGACCAATGGTGCGCTTGCTACAAAATCTTTATGGCCACGGTGTGTCAAGCGTGAGGCCCCGGCAATTCGGATTGGAAAAGCGAAAAGCTCAACTGAATATCTTTGTCCTGAATTTTATATACATAATTGGAACTTTAAACGAAATTTAACTGTGATTTTTTTAAATATAAACGAATTTCACCCGCATTTACACGCGTTTTTCCCTTGACCAGATTTCTACCGTAGTCCACCCTTTAGCTGGTGATCAGTAGTTTAATCTCTGTGGCTTAATATTTCTGAACGTTTTCCCTGTTCAACTTCTGAAGATATTAGACTCTCTCAATTCAACTACATGATATTCATGTTCTATAGGTCAAACAACTGAACGTTTCTCTTTGGTAGACTCAACTTTACTCTGGGGTTGCGAGGACTTCTAGTCATACAGCCGCTACTTACTTTCTGTCTCAGTTCTTGCTACCGATGGAAGACATTGATTCTATGTTTGTCATTCCTATGGAGACTTTCGGATCTATGCTTTTCGGCCCAGGAACACTTCGTTATCTCGTACTTTCATAACATAATTGAGACGAATGATTCAAATATGAAGAATGTAGTCAAACAATGAGTCTTCAGATCTGTAGTTCGGACGGCCGACCCTCCTTGTGAAACTTTGAGTTTAAACTCTGAGGCTCGTCCATAACTCCATTCCAAGGCGATCGAAGATTTTATTAGTGCCATAATTCCGACCGCAGTTCAACTAACAATTTGCATTTTTTAACCCCGAGATCTCATCAGCCAGTTCAACTTACTGAGAAATTAAAATCTCTGTTTCCCACATGAGATGCTGACGGTTTTGCCAGTTCTACCACCTGTCATGTTCGACAATCCTGAGACTTTGGTTACGCCACATCAAAGCAGACTTTAGGTCTAGGTTAGGTTATGTGGCCAGCCCGATGTATCAGGCTCACTTTAGGACTATTCAGTCCATTGTGAACCAACAGTGAGTGAACTTCTTCTCTTATCACTGCAATATACTCTCTGTTCTCCGGAATCCGCACCTGTTGAAAGCTCAATGACGAAGCCCCGTAGTCGAACGGCGCGTTCCACATTTCCAGTTTGAAACCACTTAGAGACAGCATTTTGAAAACCCTCAGAAATGTCCACCCAGCCATTTACTTGACGGTGGGGATAATCACCGCTGATAAAAACTTTTTTTGGTGTTCGGTCATAGCAGCGAAACTCGAATCCACGTGACTCCGGGAGCGCACGGTCCTAACAGCGTCTCTGATGCTGTGGATGCAAGCGTGCGCGGCATGCTAACCATTGCACTAATCACGGTTTAAGAGACTTTTGGTCCATGCGGTTCGACTACCGGTTGATTTGAATTGTTTCTCAAATATGAGACTTTTCGCGCTGCCAGTCCAAACACGGAGTTCTTGGGATTCTACAGTTTAAACCACTGAGCACTTCAATATTCACGTTCAAATACTCGGAACTCTCGCGGGTTCCATACTGGTATCCACGTGTCGAAGCTTTGTTCTTGCCGAGTAGAGATCACTTGATAACACGATTTTGAACTTTCTCCATCATCGATGAATTCTTGTTCTGCAGTTCTTACAGGCAGTATTTCATTTTCGGCTTACACACTTTAACCATATTAGACTTTTGACCCAGCGGACCTCGATACGCGCTAGGTCAAAGGTTGGGACTTCAGTTCTGCTTACATCACACACTAAGTGTTTAGGTCGTACAGCTTTAAACGACTGCTAAACTTGGGTCTCTCAGATCAAACTACACAGTGTTTGGCTTGATAAGTTCCCCGGTCTGACACATCACTGGACCTGGCGTCCCGCTAGTTTTAAATGCATCATTATTTTTATACTCAGTACCAAAACTCTTCCAAATGCGATTTTCGTGTCCAAAATTTCGACGTCTTGTCAAGGTCAATTAGTTTGTGACCGATAGCAGCGTCTTTTATGAAGCAACTTTTGTTATTTGTGCAAATGTATAAATGGGGAAATATAAATATGTGAATTTCGCTGCTTTCTGATTATAAAATACTGTTTTCTTGAAGTGGAAAAATACGGTGGAACAAAAATACTTGGCTTGATAATGAGGTTTCCGGACTCTTGGCCCCACGGGAAATCAACGAATAATTTTGATTGGTATGCAAAATTCTAAGCGGTGTGTGAATATGAGCACGGAGCGACGTGTGAACGCTGGGGTCGGGTCGCTTTTACGCTGGACGCCCGAAAGAGTGGGTTACCAGATCGAAACCATAAAAAAAAATCCACAAAATGATTTTTGAATAACCGTAAAATGAATGTTTGATCGAGATAGCCAGAGCGCCTTAACAAAGATATCAAAGGAACGTTTGGTCATATTCATTTCATTCAAATATTTGGATATGCGGAGCTCTGTGCAAAATGGCGTGCCGCTGCGAGGCTCACATTTGACCAAAAACAACAACGTGTGATGATTCTGAGCCGGACTGTTTGCAGCTGGTTTTAACTCGTTAATACACCTCCGAGTTTTCCGTCGATTATGTACAATGCGATAAACATGGGCTCCATCACTACACTCCTGAGTCAATCGACAGTTGGCTGAGTGGGACAGCGACCGTCGTGAACCCGTCTCCGGAAGCGTGGAAAGAACTCAAAAGTCGCTGGCCAAAGTAATGGCCTCTGTTTTTTGGGGATGCGCATGGAATAATTTTTATCGATTACTTGAGAAGGGAAAAACCATCAACATTGACTATTATATGGCGTTATTGGAGCGTTTGAAGACCTCAAAACGATGCTCGCAGGGAAAAAATTTGGCTGCAATGAAGAGGTGATCGCGAAACTGAGGCTATTTTGAGGCAACGAAGGAAGTACTACCAAAATGCTATCAAAAAATATGGAAGGCGCTTAAATTCGTTGTATCTTCTCTTGAAGGGAACTATGTTGAGATTTTTGACAAAAAAAAATAAGTTTTTCTTTGTTAGACCGCCCCTGTCTCCAGAGTCGGCGGGAATTATCAGCCAACCTGTTATGAGGCTGCTAACGAAAGTTTATCGCCACTGAGAGAATTTTATTTACTGAGTCTTTAGTCTTGGAAGATCAACCACTGAGTCTTCGATTTGAAATTGGAAAGTTTTTGATTTATTGACTGATTCCAGTAGACTTGAGCTCTTTGCTTGTTCAAAATGTTGAGATTTCAGGTCTGCAAACAAACCCCTGAGTCTTGGGTCTTACGGTTTAACCACAAAGACTTCGAATCTTCATTTCAAACTCCGGCTCAGATTCCATGAACAGCAGATTTTATCACTGAGAATTTTCGTCCGGTCCACAAAATACCGAGATTTTGATCTTTGATTTACTTACACCACTGAAACTTCAAGTTGTTCCAAAAAACTTGAGACTTTAGCTACACCAAGAGCATCTTTATCATCTTCATTCTATGAAAGTTTAGGTCAATGACTCGACTCCAATGACTTTCAGCTCTGTTTGTTTAAATTATGAGGACTCCAGTTTCTGCAAATACAAACCACTGAGTCTTAGAATCAGCGGTTTTAAACACAAATACTTCGCCGTCTTCAGTACATACACTGAGGCTATGGTCCATACTTCAATCCACTGAGATTTTATACTTAGAATTTTAGTCTGCAGTTTAGCTACTGAGATTACGACTTGATTTTAGTTCACCAAATTTTCTTTTTCCAGTTCAAATTTAACTGACCTAATTCATAACTTACTACGACTCCGGTTTAGGTAGTTCAAATGCCTGACGCTTTTCCTTATGTGTATGTGTACGCATACTGGAGATTTTAGTCTGCAGTATTGGATCAGCATATCCTATCAATGTAACATTATCAATATAATTCGGACTTTGGAATACTTTGCTCTGTATGTTCAAATTTGGGAGGTGGTCGTTTCTGTATCATACACTGCAGTTTTAGTGTTGTAATTGTCCACCAATCGACTTCACGGTGCCTCATCTCAAAACTCTCGAGGCTGTGGGTCACTGTCTTTCATCCCGGGTATGCACTTGGAATTTCAGAGATTTCCAGTTTGCATAGGTTTGTGCCATAAGTCGTTTTAAAGAATACAAATATCTGCTAACAACACTGACCTGTGAATTCGCCTACAATAGGCCGCCTGGAAGATCGAGAGACCACGAGAAGAGTTTAATGTTGGCTTGCACTTTGGTTCCGACGAGGCCACCTGACAATGAGTACGCGGAGGAACTAAAGATGTTGAGATTGCGGGGGGACAGCAGGCATTTGGAGAAGTAGCGCCTTGATCGTATTCGTGCATGTATATTTTTTAGGACATTAGCAAACTAGGCGGGCATTGGAGAGCACGTGTTTACATTGGCAGGGCTACGCTTGACCATCTTCGTCACGTTCGTCTCCTTAGCGCAAACCTGTGTTTGAGAGTTTTTAAGTTGGAATCGAGGTGAGTTTCTGCATCGAGAAAGCGCGAGTAGACTTTGAACCACTCAGACTTTTGTTTGCCACTCAATGAGCAAGACTCCAAACTTTACACACAGAAAGTCTGATTCTTCGTCTTCAATTCCAACAGTGGAACTTACGATTTTTTTCATCAGATATTTTCAGCCTGCAGCTTCACTACAGAACGTTCCATGCACAGTGCATGCCAACTACTGAATCTACAGTGAAATATCGGTCCCCCCTTCAACAGCTGAGACTTTGGTTCAACTACCGAGAGTTTAGTCTGTAGTTCAACCACTTAGACTACCGCCTAGAATATAAAGATTGAAACTTCGGTATACAGTCAATTTCCAGTGACATCAGTCTGCAGTCCATAGAACCGTTTTATAGGAAAACTGAACTTGATAGTCGGTAAAGCAGTTTTTGTTGATTATATTGCGCCTGTTTATTTTTTTTGCTTTCCCAATTTCCCATGACACCCTAATATTTTTTGGAACACTCTGCGGTTTTCATCTATTTATAAAGTTTCCGATCTTCATCTCAGCTTGTTGCCAGCTAGAGCCGAGAAAAAAGCAATTTAATTGAATTCAGTTCTTCAACACTCCTCTAATCCGATTCTTAACTTGTGGAAATGGTTTAAATTCTACTTGGTTTCTTAGTTTTTTTTTTGTTGTCTTTTTTTAACTAAAGTGTCAATGCGACACTTTAATAATAAAACAATTTGTATGCGAAACAAAACACCTACCTACACTCATATGGACACACCAGAGTATTGTGCTATGGCAGCAATTTAATCACAAAATGACAAATGATTTTCGTTTATTTGCTCATACAAAATGCCATCGGATGGTTGTTTTGCTTTCAAGCGAATGACACATAGATGTTATTTCGTAATATTGAATTACCTTCTGGATGGGAAGAAAACATCAGGTACCTTTGGATTGCATTTGCACCTCCATCTCATCTAAACTGATGTCAGGTGGCTTTGGAGAATGTGCTATTGAGGGGTTCCATGAGATCCGACTAACAAGTTTGAAAATACATTGGCATTTAAATGTCATTTGTCAAAAACGGTTGGAACGTTTTTTTTTTTTGCTCTTGACATCTATAAATCACAAGTACTCAAGTGGGGAGCGAGGCCCAACAAACCAATTCAATTTATAGATGCGCGTCAAGATCTTGTAAAGATAATGTTTAACTTGTGTGTTTGCATTTAATCTTAAAAGCTTTTAAGGTATGGGCAATGGATAAATGGAGATATGTGAAGGGAAGGGGAGAAAGTAGGCTATTTTTTGAAAATAAAATAATATTGGGTTTATTATTTAAGTAGAAAATATTTTATGAGGATTATTTAAGCATTAGAAAACAACAATTGTTTATAAGAATAAAAAGGGGAAGGTAGTTAAATATATATTTAGGTTGAAACATATTTGAACATTTTTTCATACCTTTTGAAACAGTCAGCTACAGTCAAAGTAATGAATAAATTATCTGTATTGAAGTGTCGTCGCCAATAGATGGAACTAAAGAGCTGCTAACAACAGCGCCGTATATGAATCACCTACAAATAGCTGGAGATCGAAAAACCACAGAAGGAGTTTAATGTCGTTGCACTTTGACGTTGCACTCCTGACGAGTCCCCTGATAACGACTACCACGGAGGGAAAAGACGGTGAGTATGGGCATTTGAAAAGAGCGTCATATTCGGCAGTATTGGGACATTAGCAGACATAACAAAAACACTCTATGGGGCAAAACTATTCAGTCGAAGGGTGAGGTCATCCTACCCAGGAAGGTCCCGAGAAATTTATTTTTCGGACATGTTAAAAAAACTCTGGTCGTGGGTAAGTGCAGTCAATCGAATAACGGTCATCCCTCTACCGGAGGCCTATTTACGGGACTCTATAGTTCGAGGTTTAAAAATTTGTATCGTGTTTCGAGGATTCTGTCCTAGATACACTTCTTTCGAGTTGCTTTTGTTCTCAACTTTAAAAAGTCACTCGCTGGGCAAAAATACGAGTCCAAATGTGGATGGTCATTCCAAGTAGGCCTTGAGAAAGTTTATTTTTAGACAGGTAACAAATTTCAGAACGCTGGAAACGTTTATTTTTTAAAAGAAAACTTGTTCGAAATGCCTAGCAATGCTGCTTCTGTCTCCAAAGTTAAAAATGTCACAGTGAGGTACCTCCTTGGAGGAGGCCTACTTTGCAGGCATTCGAGAAAATTTAAATTTAAATTTGGGTTAAATAATTTGGAGCAACGCTGGAGAGCAAGTGTTCCGAGATGGTTAAGTTATGTATAGAGGCAGCCCGATATTTCAGGCTCACTTAGAACCATTCAGTTTCCATTTGTGATACCACAGTTGATGTCAGCTTTTCTCTTATCACTAAGTGCTGCCCGATTTCTATGTTAAAGCTCGATGACAATAGACCTCCTTTTTTTATAGCCGAATCCGAACGCGCATTCCACATTGCAGTGAAACCACTTAGAGAAAGCCTTTTGAAACACTCAAAATGTCATCAGATTACTGCGGGTGGGATAATACCACCGCTTGAAAACTTTTTTTGGTGTTTGGTCCGACAACTGGGTTCGAACCCACGACCTTGTGTATGCAAGGCGGACATGCTTAACCATTTGCATCACGGTGGCTCCGGAGTGTTCCGAGATAACAAAATGGACTTTCGCGAACTGCCCTAGGCTGACTTCATTTCTGTTTTACCCAAAAATTAAAAATAAAATCACTCGCTGCCACAAATAGCGGTCGAAGTTAGAAGACAGGCCTCGATATTAATTTTAATTTTTCAGAGCGGACATTTGCCCAACTACCTCAGACGGACTTCATTATACGTTTCCCAAACTCAAATTAAAGTCACTTCGCTGGGCACAAATGTCTGTCGAATTGGTGGATGTCATCAATACCTTGGAGCGCCTTTGAGAAAATTTAATTTTTTCCGCTACAGGTTGCAGTCACTAGATCAAGTGTTTAGAATTAAAACGAGACTATGTCGAAATGCTGCCCTAGATCGAAATTTTTCGAAATGACCTCTGAATCCGCTCGCTGTCGAATCAGAGGTCATTTTGGAATCAAACAGAGCTGGAGCAAGTTTTCAGAATTGGGGCTATGTTTTGAAACTGGCTGACAATAAACGACTTCTTTCTTTTTGCCAAATTGAAAAAAAAAAAACAAAAAACACTTCGCTGAGCACAAAAAATATCTGACGAATTGGGAGTCATTGCTTATCACGCGAGCGTTTATTGTTAGGCCACAACAAAGTATATTTTTTTAATTTGGTTTAAACAAATTCGAGCAAATTTAAATTAAAAAAAAAAAAAAAAAACGTTGCAGCCCTCGCGGAAATATTCGTTTTCATTTGCAGTTAAAACTGATTGGAGAATCGCTGAAAACCAAGGTGTTTCGCAGGTTAAATACTATGACTTATATTTGGCAATATAAGCCATCACACCTGAAGAACTCCAATGCAACCATCAATTCAAGGGATGCCTTAAAAAGCCCACTTTAATAACTTCTGTGCCAATTTCGCACTTCCAGATCCAAAAAAGAATAATTTATATTTTTTTTGCTGGGATGTTCATCTATTTTCACGCCTAGTAAGCAACTTTAGAATCCCATGAATCTTGAGGTTATTTATATCAATTAAAACGTTGGAGTAAAATCCACATTTCTGTAGCCCTTTTACATCGACTGTTACCTTTTAGATGTATCATCCCCCATGTAATAAATCTCCGGATATTCTAAAGGGTGATTTGTTATAAAGCTTGATAACTTTTTAAAAAAAAAAAACGCATAAATTTGCAAAATCTCATCGGTTCTTTATTTGAAACGCTTTGATTGGTCCATGACATTTATTTTGAAGATAATTTCATTTAATGGTGACCGCCGGCTGTCGTCTTAGGTTGCGTCATTCGGAAAGTCCAATTTTGGGCACCTTTTTCGAGCATTTCGGCCGGAATAAGCCCGAATCTTCTCTTCGGAAATGTTTGACTCTTCCAAAGCTTGAATAGTTGCTGGACTTATTTCTGCTAGACTCTTAGACTTTGACGTAGCCCACAAAAAATAGGTCTAAAGGCGTCAAAATCGCATGATCTTGGTGGCCAACCATTACCAGGTTCCATTTCTTAGAGATGATTGTTCTCCGAAGTTTTCCCTCAAAAATGGCGCATAGAATCGCGTGAGCGTGTGCATGTGCGCCATTCTTGTTGAAACCCATGCTCAAACCAAGTTTCAGTTCTTCCTTTTTGGAACAAAAAGTTTGTAGATCTGAACGATAGCGATCGCCATTCACCGTAACGTTGCGTCCAACAGCATCTTTGAAAAAATACGGTCCAATGATTCCACCAGCGTTACAACCCACACCAACAGTGCATTTTTCGGGATGATGGCAGTTCTTGAATACGGTTCTGGTTGCCTCTTCCTCCAAATTAGCGGCAATCCTTTTGCTTATTTAACGTAGCCATTCAACCTAGAAATGAGCCTCATCGCTTGACAAAATTTGGTCGATAAAACACTTTTCTGCGAACACTTTTCTGGGCAATGAAAATTCATGACGTTGTGCAGCGTGCATCGTTGTAAGCTATTCTGATGAAATGTTCAAAGCATTACTGAGATCTTTCTTCTTTGCACACCATGTTCTGAATCCCACGTGATCT
Source organism: Haematobia irritans (assembly GCA_003123925.1). NCBI lineage: Eukaryota > Metazoa > Arthropoda > Insecta > Diptera > Muscidae > Haematobia > Haematobia irritans. The sequence goes on along the minus strand of PGFW01051978.1, from coordinate 1,118 downwards.
GTCAAATACTAATGCATGAAAAATCCTTAAGCTCAAATGAATCACCTTTACCAAATGGTAGTACATAAGAATAAGGGTCTATTTTGAAACCTTTTTTAGATACAGGCACGAATTGAATAATTTCGTCGTCTGCGATCGTGTTTTTATTTTCTATTCAGATTTAAAATATAATTCCATCGAGATGCGTTTGGAAAACAATTATAGTCAATGTTTCATTACTAAACTTTCCTTACTTTTTTTCTCACTCCCCACCACCACACACGCCTACACTATTTTCCAACTAACAGAAAGCGATGAGATCCGTACTTTCTACTTTTCACTTTCCTTTTATCGCTTATGTAGGATTTTCCAATAAACTGCTTTATGAAGAAACTATCATGTAAGCAAGTAAACAATTTAATATTTTTCCATTGTAGATAGCTTTAGGTTATCTCTCGCTATGTCGTCTCTTTGCCAAGTACTTAAGTTAAAGATTCAAATGGCCCTGAATGAGTGTAAAAATGAGGTGCTGCGGAAAGTAAGTCATATCTCAAGCGTGGATGCCATATAAATTACAATAGAAGCCATTAACATTAAGTTAAAATAGACATTTTCACTGATGTTGTGTAGTTTTTTCCATCTTCTGCCAACACTGCCACTCGCATTTCAATAGAGAACTACAAGTGATAATGTGTGTAGCTGAGAAAGCTAGTGAGAGTGGTAAAGGGGTAGCGAGCAAGCAAGTCCAAGGACATAAGGATAGTTGTTTGTGTTGTATCACCAAGAAAAACTTATGAGCAATTATTAGTACTCAAAAAAAAAAAAAAAATGACTGTTGCCTCTCCTCCTAATGTAAACTAACGACTACGCATAAGTATAGACAACACACACACGCACGCATACACAATTATTCACATATACTAACCATGCGACTCACTTTTACATACTCTCAAGCATAAACATAGCAGTCGAGTATAATATTAAAATAGCATAATTCTTGTCATTTGTTGCCATAGCAGTGGCGTAGTAGTTTTTCTTGTAGTTGTTGTATTCTCAATGGCATAAGAGATTATTGAAAGGCAAACGAAGGATTCTGTAATAACGGGGAATTGCTGCAGAGACCATTATGCTTATTTAGC
>PGFW01051970.1:24911-36584 GCA_003123925.1 Haematobia irritans | reverse complement strand
TAAGGGAAAAATTTTTGTGAAATTTATTTTTATTAGAAAATTTTGTACAAAAAAAATTTTTATTTTCTATAGACAAATTTGTTCCCAAAAATTTTTATTTCTATTTTTAGGGGGAAAATCTTTGTAAAAATTTTTTATCTATTAGAAAAAATTTTTTTTGTCAAAATTTTATTTCTATTTGGAAAAAATTTTTTTTTCAAAATTTTTAATTTTTCTAGAGAAAAATTTTTGTTTCAAAAAATTTTATTTCTATAGAAAAATTTTGTCAAATTATTTTTTTTCTATAGAAAAAAAAAATTTTGGGTCAATTTTTATTTTTTCTATTGAAAAATCTTTGTCAAAACATTTTATTTTCTATAGGGAAAAATTTTTGTCAAAAATTTTTTATTTATCGGGAAAAAAATTTTGTCCAAAAAATTTTTATTTTTTCAATAAGAAAAAAATTTTTGCCAAAAAATTGTTACTTCTTATAGGAAAAAAAAGTTTGTTTTCAAATTTTATTTCTTATAGAAACAAAAATTTTGTCAATAAATTTTTATTTCTTAAATAGGGAAAAATTTTGCCAAAAATTTTTTCAAAATTTATATTTCTATAAGAAAAAAATTTTTGTCAAAAAATTTAAATTTCTATACAAAAATTTTTCAAAAATTTTATTTTTCTATAGAAAAAAAATTTGTCAAAAAATTATTTCTATTAGAAAAATTTTGCCAAAAAATGTTATTTTTTTCTTTAATAGGAAAAAATTTTGCCAAAAAATTGTTAATTCTATAGAAAAAAAAAAAAATTTTTTCCCAAATAAAATGTTACTTTTCTATAGGAAAAAAATTTGTTCAATTTTATTTTCATATAGGGAAAAATTTTGGTTCAAAATATTCTATAGGGAAAATTTTGTCTTTTTAAATTTTTATTTCTATTTAGGGGGGGGGAAAAAAATTTTGCCAAAAATTTGTTATCTTCTATAAGAAAAATTTTTTCCATTTTGATGGTTATCTTCTATTAGGGAAAAAATTTGTCCAAAATTTTTTTTTTATTTTTCTTGTAGAAAAATTTTTGTTTTCAAACATTTTAATTTTCTTGTTTAGAAAAAATTTTTATCAAAAATTTTTAATTTTCTACGGGGGGAAATTTTTTTTTAAAAAAAAAAATTTTATTTCTATAGAATTTTTTTTTTTAAATTTCTTATTTCTATAAAGGAGAAAAAAATTGTTTGTTCAAACCATTTTTCTTTCTATGGAAAAAATTTTGGGTTCATAATTTTTCTTTCTATAGAAAAAAATTTTGCCAAAAAAGATGTTAAGCTTCTCATAGGGAAAAAAATGTTGTTCAAAAAAAATTTTTATTTTTTCTATAGGAAAATTTGTCATAAATTTTTATTTCTATTAGAAAAATTTTTTTGCCAAAATTTTTTGTCAATTTTTATTATTTTTCCATAAAGGAAAAAATTTTTGTTCAAAAATTTTTTATTTCTATAAAGGAAAAAAATTTTTTTCAATAATTTTTATTCATTAGAAAAATTTTTGCCAAAATTTTGGTTCATTTAATTTTATTTTTCCATAAAAGAAAATTTTGTCAAAATTTTATTTTCTTATAGGAAAAATTTTTGCAAAATTTTATTTTTTTCTATAGGAAAATTTTTGGCCAAAAATGTTATTTTCTAATTAGAAAAAAATTTTTGGGCCCCAAAAATGTTATTTTTTCCTATTAGAAAAAATTTTTTTCCAAAAAAAAAATGTTACTTCTATAGGAACAATTTTGGTCAAAAATTTTTATTTCTATAGAAAAAAAAATTTTTGGGGTCAAAAATTCGTTTTATTTTTTCTATAGAAAAAATTTTATTCATAATTTTATTCTATAGAAAATTTTTGCCCAAAAAAATTTGTATTTTTCTATAGGAAAATTTTGTTCCAAAATTTATTTCTGTAGAAAAAAATTTTTGCCAAAACAATTTTATTTTATTGTTAGGAAATTTTTTATCAAAAAATTTTTATTTTCTACGGAATTTTTTTTTTTTTATTTTTCTATAGGAAATTTTTCTTTTTTTTAAATTTTATTCTATAAAGGGGGAAATTTGTGTCAACATTTTTTTTTTATGGGAAAAAATTTGTCTTTCCATTAATTTTCTTTTCTATTTGAAAATTTTTCGGTCAAAAAAAATTTTTTTATTTCTTAAGAAAATTTTTTTGTCCCAAAATTTTTATTTTCATATAGGAAAAAATTTTTTTTGGCAGGTTGTTTTAAACACAATAACACATGGGGGTTCCCATGGGTCTCGCATTTTTTCCTACTTTCGGACCGAAAACCACCAAAAAAAGTTTTTTCCAAAGCGGTGGGATTATCCCACCCCTTCGGGGCTTCGGGGCTAATAAAAAAAAAAAAAATGGGGGGGGGAGGGTTTTACTTTGTCATTTGACGCTTAAACCATTTGGAAAATTCGGGCAGGGGGCCAACTTCAGTGTAAGAGAAAAGTTCACCACTTGTTTGGTATTCACAATGGACCTGAATTAGTCTTATTTGAAGGGCTGATATTTACGGGGTTTTGCCCACCTAAAAAAAACCTTTACGGTTAACCATTACTATAGGAAAAAATTTTTTTTTAAAAAATTTTAATTTCTATTTATTTTTTTGGGGGAATTACCTTAAGATAAGAAGAGGGAATATTTTTGCAAAAAAAAAAAATTTCTTACCAAAAAACATTAAAAAAAAAATTCTTTTTTGCCAAATTCCTTTACCAAACTGTGGGAAAAAAAACCATGAATTACAAGGCTTCTTCAATTGGCAGGGGGGGGCGGTTACTTTACTTAACGGGGGGGAATCTCCTCCTTGTCCAATATTAAAATTTTCACTAAAATTGAAGAAAAAAAAAAACTATATTTGGAGCTAAAAAAACTTCCTAGTTTTTTAGGCTATTTTTACTCTCCAAGATTTTTTTTCAAAAAAACTTGGCAATAAAGAATGCAACAGAAAAAAAAAAAAATATCACCAAAATATTTCCAATTAAAAAAAAGGTTTAAATTGATAGTTGAATTTTTTTTTTCAATTTTAATAAAATTAATTGGTACAATTAAAACTTTTAATCAAAAAGGGAAAAAACATTAAGGTTATTTAAGTATCAATGATTTGGAAAAAATTTTTTAAAAATTTTTTTTTTAAATTAAAAAAAGGTTAATTGGATAACAAATAACTTTTTAATTCATTATTCGGGAAAGGACTAGGTTCAGTTAAAAAAAAAAAAAAGTGATTAAAAAATTTTTTTTAAAATTTTTAATTAAATTTTTTTTCAAACAATCAATTGTTAATCCAAATAAAAATTCTAAGCCAATTCAAAAGGTAATTGAAAATAGTTACATTTTTTAATTAATAAATTAATTGAGTTTTGCAATCAACATCAATTAAATTTTTAATTGAATCAAATTAAAAAATTAATTGAAATTTGGCTAATGAAATCAATTAATTTTTTAATCAAGATTTTTTCTATGCCCAATTTAAAAACTGTTGATTATGACTATCATTTTCGTGATTCGAAAGACATTTCAATTAAAAATTTAAATTGGATCAATTAATTCGTGATGAAATCAGAAAAAAATTTTTTCGCTGGTGGTAGCTACTCTATGAGTAGATTACAACGATAACTTTTTCCTGGCGTTCGTAACCGGCATAAAACGCGTTATTCGGTTTAAAGTGCTTAAGTTAAAAATTTAATAAAACGGTTCTAGGCAAAACCGACATCTTTGAAATATACATCACTAAAACGTTTTTGGAGAGACCTTTAAAATGATGTATGAACCGTTACACCAGCTACCGTTCCGTTCCAGCTGTACAGGTAAAAATTTGTTTTTTTTCGGAACCGGTTTTTTGCAAATAAGCTAATATCTCAAAAAAATACTCGATGTAAAGGTACTACAATAGCGATGATTGTGTACTAACACTTCTACTTCATCCGTCAACAAAGTCAATTCGTCATATTTCGATGTACATTCCCCATACACCGGTTTTAAACCGGATATTTTTTCATTCTACCCGAAACAACTCTTGAAATAAAATTGGAATATATAATGTTACTGCAAAATTCTAATTTCAACGGCTACACATTTAAATTCTACCAGGCAAATATCTCGGTTTATAACAAGAGTATTGGCTTGAATATGACTTTAGCGGCATAGGGTAGGAGTGTTAGCTACACAATGCCAATTATTATTTTTGCCACATTACATCGAGCGTTTTTGGTTAAAAGGCGGTTTTGTAACAAAACCCGGTTCAAAACACAAGTTTTTCGTCCTTAAACCTAAACTGATAACCGGAAAACTTCGAAGTCTACCTCATTTTGAAAGGCTTACTTTAGCTTTTTAGTGATATCGATTTTTAAAGTAATCGGCTTCACTCAAAAAAACGGTTTTATTAATTATTTTTCTTACACTTTAGGTCGAATAACGCGTTACGATCAGCAACCGCCGTTTTACTGTTTATTTCGATGTCAATTTAATTCTCTATCGACCAAAAAAAAAAAATTTTACGAGGTATAGCTAAACTAGAGTTGCTCCCTTATATTTATGTGATTTTCTCATTTTTCAAATATTTCGCTATAAAAAAGCCACAATAAAAAAATAGGATGGCAATACCCGATTTTAAATAATTGATTAGTAAATCATTAATTACTTGATGGACATTTTAATAATATCCCTATATATTTCACGCATCGAGGTAGTCTGGCAAAACCTTCATTTCGTTCACTAAAATTTTCTCACAGTTACAAAAACAAAACTGCAACAACGACAACAACAAAGCACACAACTAGCCTCCCCCACTCAATGGAAGGTGATGGCAGACAAACAAGGAGAACATTATGCCGCATTTTATTACGATTTACTAATATAATTGCTGCGAATTTCTTATTGGAAAAACCTATACCGAAAAAATTGTTTGTTATGCCATTTTATTAATTATTGTTTATCGCCATTTCAAATTCTGGATATTATCACATAACTTTATACGACAAAAAAGGGCGAAAGCTACAAGAAATTCACTTACCAACATTTACTCCGAAGTACCCATAATTTTTGTATTGGTATTAAATTAGAAGTTTTCAAACTATTTACACTTTCACTTAGAATCTTATTAACTAATTTTGACACTTTGCATATCAAACTTTAATACCACTATCTTTTCAATTACAACAATAACCACTTTTCCAACAACAAAAGTTATGTTTTTTAAAGTTTTTATCTTGCCACATTATTGATTATGATTGCGTCAATCGATTTACAATATTAACGATAATATCATATTATTTCTTATCGATTTTTCAGAAGTCTAAGGTTTGTTAGATATCGATTAGTTTTATCCAACACAAAAGGTGCCAATAAACAAGGTAAACGTTTTAAACGGACTCTTACACGGTCGGATAAACAAACGACGACAGGACCCTGGCCAAACAATTTTTTGCAATTGAGTGCAATTATTAGGCGCCTTTTTTAGTATTAAATTTAGATCGACGCCACATAAGAAGCTTTCCAAACTTATTAGAAAAGTGCATATTAGATAGTTTTAAAAGAATCAGTGGCAAGTAAATTACGATGTTTAGATGTATTAATGTGAATACAAATTTATAAATTATTTCCCGGTATAACATTTATACGAAAAAAGAACCACATTTGAAACATCATTGCCTTAAAAAATAGAAATCATGTTGATTTATAAATTGCAATTTTGCTATATTCGGCTGGAAGCTCCACCAGTCTATCAGGTTTATTCTAATTAAAGAATTTGTCCGGCAATAAGTAAAATATCGGATAAACGTTTTATTCGATCACATTAACAAGACGCATAAAGATGAAAACGACCCAATTCACTTTGAATATCCCTATCGCTACTTGAGTTGTTTTTACATTTTCCATCCTCGTGAAGCAAAATGTAAACAGTCGATAACAACGCCTCAGGGAAATTTCGGTATCAAAATTTCCCAAATATTTCTTATGGTTAGCGGAAATTTTGTTAGATGAGCGTACCGAGATTAAAGATATGAATGAGTCGAACTTTGAGATGTTGACAGATATACGCCAATTTTATTGTAAACCGTTTCGATAACATATCATCGATTTCGTAGCATTTTTACTATTGCCAACACTATTTGGAAAAAGTACCAAACAAAGTTTGCGCTTTTTCATCCCTTTTGACACACGTTGACAAACGTCAAACAAGTCGAGAAAAACAGAAAAAAATTTAAGATATTTTAAACCACGAAAAGAAATTAAATCGCCCAGTCATACAAAATGCAAGGTCTTTAGACATAAGTTAAGAGCAAATGAGCATTCGTGGCCAACCCCCAACAAATTCCGAAATTCACTTCCTATTGCCACTGATTTATAAGCTTTATTGTTCAGCCAAGCCGCGTCAATAGTGCCGAACTTAGTGGATTTTAGAGTCGGGTTATTGCTGGAAGGAATTCAGGGTGGTGTGACGTCCATAACAAACTAGTACAATGATTTGTGTTAAGTTTTACTTTGCAAAAATGGCATCCCTAGTTTATTGCGCCAATACAATATTAAACAAAAAGAGATATTCATTGACGTGAATGGCCAGATAATATTTGGGAGAATTCTCTTGCCGAAAAATTAGTGAAAACAAAACTTATCTCAAATACGGGTGAGTATCGTTGGAGACACTAATTTTCTAGCAACAATTTTTGAGCATTGATTCTTATTTTCGCAGATCGGAAAAAGAATGCCTCCCGAGGAGTATTATACCCTGGACGGTTTTGTTGTTATCTCTTGAAAAATTTATCTACACACTCTTTATTGTGAGCGTCAATGTGACGCTGAGATATACTTGCTGTAAATCCGTCCCGTCGCTAAAGGTCTTTTAGCTTATCTCAATTGGGGGGGCCCGAACGACACTTGTGCCAGTATTCGATAAAAGTGCGCACTTGAATTCCCCCCAAACAGTTTAAAAGGCACCGCCAGATGGCGATACTGCCGGTGGCGCGGAATGGTATTGCAGCAAAAAAAAAGCCCGCTTTGAGGATACACAAGTGCAAAGCTGTTTCGCGAGCAATTGGCGCCGCAGTTGGGATGTCAATAGAAAGAAGCAACGGTGAACCATGGACAACATCAAATCACTGTCTGAGACTACTGTCAGTTTGAAAAAATTGCTGCCAATCAAGGGCAAACGTATTGGCCCAAATAGAGAAACCACAATTAAGCGGGACAGGACAATGAAGATGCGATGGCCACCGATTTGAGGGCTATTTTGGATTTTGATGTAGACTCCACGAAAGATATTATAAGCCGTGAGAGGCAATGGCGTACAAGAACAACTATACTACAAAGCACTGGTAAGATATTTGCAAAGAATATATTCGCCATACTGCAAGGTATCAAGGCTAGAGAGGAAGGACGTAATAGGCCAATGCAACAAAATCCAATAAAGATGCCCGAACCTGCTAGAATCAATAAACCACAACCTCAATTGACACAATACAATCGTTACGATCAGGAAAGATTCTAATAGACAAAAAGAGGGTAAGTCTTTAGACTTCGCGTTATTTACAATTGAACTTTATAAATGAAACATTTATTTTATTTTCAACAGAAACTCGAGGCGTTTCAAATCGATACATGGGTACCTATCATGGCTATGTCTTTGAAATCTGCTGACGGCAAGGATCTCAAGCACAGCGGAAAGCTCAAATGACACCACAAATGGGTAAATATCCCTGGAGAAATAATGTTAAGGAATTACATTAATTTTCTTGTTCTGTTTTTTTTTTAATAGGCCGGTCCCAAAGAACTTTTGCCAGCCTAATCAGGACCTCGACAGCGTGAGCTCCCAGCGGCCTTCAAAAACGTACATCACCGTGCACCTATTATCATTATACCCTCAGCTAATACTAGTCATGATAACTATGTACAATGTTCGCGATTATTTTGCAAGATTTGAAATATGTTCATCACTGATTGAAAAGAAAAGAGCTGCGTTGTTCCGATGGGTAATGAAGTACTCTTGCCAGGTGCGTATAGTCTTTTAAATGATGAGAATGGAAAAAGGACTATCGTGTTTTAAAGCATTTGCTTTTTTGAAATCAAAGTTTTTTCCTCTTATCACCAATGTATTTGAGCATTCCTAAATCGAGGGCACAAAATTATAAGAAAGGTTTTGAATTCAAAATCGTTTCAAAGAACACCATGAATCTTATTGAATATAAAAATAAACTTATTCAAAGTTCTACATATTATTTACAATATATATTCGAGTTATTGGACAGGAAGATTAGGGGAATTGATACTATTAAGTTGCTGAAAAGAAAATGCCAGATACAGTGGATAACGGATATAAGAAACTCAGTAAAATACACAATTTTTGTTTTTTATATGCAATTATTATTCAAAAGAAAAAGAGGGGATGTTGTGGTGTAATTACTTTCTTATATGCATGATTTTCTTATATGAGATGTGCTTATATCCGTTACCTACTGTACCAATCCCGCTAGCCTGGCTATACATATGTATTTTATTCTTCTATAGGAATAAAATGTTGACAATATTTTCTATAGGAATAAAATTTTGACAAAATTTTCTATAGGAATAAAATTTTAACAAAATTTTTCTCAAGGAAAAAATGTTAACAAATTTTCCATAGAAATAAAATGTTGACAAATTTTTCTATAGAAATAAAATTTTGACAAAATTTTCTCTAGGAGTAAGATTTTGTTAACATTTTTCTCTAGGGAAAAAATGTTAACAAAATTTTCTATTAAAAACAAATTGCGAAAAAGTTTTCTCTAGATACAAACAATGTGCAAAAAAATTTTTCTAGAAAAAAATTTTGACAAAAATTTTCATATAGAAATTGTTGTTGTGACAAACTTTTCTAGGAATAAAAAATTAATATTTGAATACAAAATGTTTTCAAACATTATTCTTAAAAACAAAACAAAAACTAACTGACCCCTAATATATAAAATGAATTGTGACCAATGTTTTCAAATTCCTTTTTTTTAGCGCAAGAAGCAAAATATGACTGTCCCATACCGTGTCATTGATAATCCACAAAAATTGACAGCCCAAGATTGGCAACGTGTTGTGGCTGTATTTGTTATGGGACCCGCATGGCAGTTTAAAGGTTGGCCTTGGGATGGTAATCCAGTAGAAATTTTTTCCAAAAGTAAGTATATAGTTACAATTATGTAGGAGCTTTCTTGGACAAAGAAAATTACTATACAAATAGTTCATCGCAAAGAACTAAAAACTTAAATATTAAAGTGTCCACTAAAGACAAACATTAACTATACAGCATTAATGCAATATTCTGTTTATTGATTTTTAACTTATTGATTTTTCTATTTTTAGTTTCTGCCTTCCATTTGCGATTTTCGGAATTAAAGTTGGATGCCAATGTTGGTAAATGGTCGGTGACTTTACTGAATCTGTCTCAAAACAAACGGCATTTAGATCGTGCAGTATTAATGACGTTTTGGGAAACTCTTGACAAGTAAGTAACATACATAAAATGTAATAGAGAGAGATTGTTTTTTACAATTTTTATTTCTATAGATGTTTTTGTAAATTTATATTTCTATAGAATATTTTGTCAAAATTTTATTTATTTATTTTATTTCTATGGAAAATGTTGTCAAATTTTTATTTCTATTCAATTTTAATTTATTTTCTCCGTGAACGTCCTATCGATCAGACCCTAAGACAGTTTTAGTTACAATTACAATACAATAGAAAATTTTCTCAAAATTTTATTTCTATAAAAAATGTCAACATTTTATTTCTGTAGAATATTTTCTTAAAATTTTATTTCTATAGAAAAATTTTTCAACGTTTTATTTTTATAGAAAAATAGAATGTAATAAATTTTATTTCTTTAGAAAATTTTGTCAAAATTTTATTTCTATAACAAATTTTGTCAAAATTTTATTTCTATAAAAATTTTGTCAAAATTTTATTTCTATAGCAAATTTTGACAAATTTTTAATTTTTATAGAAAATTTAGTTAAAATTGGTAATTTCCATAGAAAATTTTGTCAAAATTTTATTTCTATAAAAAATATTGTCAAAATTTTATGTTCTAATAGGCAAATTTTGTCAAATTTTAATTTCTATAGCAAATTTTGTCAAAATTTTATTTCTATAGGAAATTTTTTCAAAAATTTTATTTCTATAGCAAATTTTGACAAATTTTTATTTCTATAGAAAATTTTGACATTTTTAATTTGTATAGAAAACTTTGTTAAAATTGTATTTCTATAGAAAATGTTGTCAACATTTTATTTCAATAGAAAATTTTATTTCTACAGGAACTATTGTCAAAATTTTATTTCTATAGAAAATTTTGTCAAATTTTATTTCTATAGAAAATTTTGTCAAAATTTTATTTCTATAGAAAATTTTGTAAAATTTTTATTTCTATAGAAATTTTTGTCAAAATTTTATTTCTATAGAAAATTTTGTCAAAATTTTATTTCTATAGAAATTTTTTGTCAAATTTTATTCTATAAAAGAATTTTGTCAAATATTTTTATTTCTATAGAAAATTTTGTCAAAATTTTATTGTCTATAGAAATTTTTTTGTCAAAATTTTATTTCTATAGAAATTTTGTCAAAATTTTATTTCTATAGAAAATTTTGTCAAAATTTTATTTCTATAGCATTTTGTCAAAATTTTATTTCTATAGAAAATTTTGTCAAAATTTTATTTCTATAGAAAATTTTGTCAAAATTTTATTTCTATAGAAATTTTGTCAAACTTTATTTCTATAGAAAATTTTTTGTAAAAAAATTTTATTTCTGAGAAATTTTAAAATTATTCTATAGCAAAATTTGTCAAAATTTTATTTCTATAGAAAATTTTGTCAAAATTTTATTTCTATAGAAAATTTTGTCAAAATTTTATTTCTATAGAAAATTTTGTCAAAGTTTTATTTCTATAGAAAATTTTGTCAAAATTTTATTTCTAGTAAGCAAAATTTTGTCAAAGATTCTTTAATGATTTTTTTCTATAAAATTTTGTCAAATTTTATTTCTATAGAAAATTTTGTCAAAAATTTTATTCTAAGCAAATTTTCTACAAATTACTTCTATAGAAATTTTGTCAAAAATTTTTATTCGTATAGAAAATTTTGTCAAAAATTTTTTTTTGTATAGAAGATTTTGTCAAAATTTTATTTCTATAGACAATTTTGTTAAATTTTATTTCTAGATAAAACTTTGTCCAAAATTTAATTTCTATAGAAAATTTGTGAAGTTCCTCTTATGTGGAGAGGAATATTTTCCAAAATCTACCAAAACATCAAGAATTCTACCAATCTACCAAAAAGTAAAAATCTATCATTTTTGGTAGAATTCTACCAACTGTGGCAACCGTGATTTGAAGTAATTTACATAATTTTATACTATGTTCATAATACTTTAAGCAATGAAGACACAGACTACCAATGCATTCTCTATTCTTATTTGATCTAGTGACTACATTGAGCTACCTAATTATGGGACTTTGCCTCCTTTTATCTTCAATATTGTACACCTTTTTTGTTATGACTGGGGAGCCGTATTAGTGTTATATTAATTAGATTTATTACAGAATTATTAAACGCTCAGGTACTTGCTAAGAGTAATATGTACAGTAATATGGTAATTACTGTACGATTCAATATGTATATAAAATAAATAAATG
>PGFW01051967.1:1995-16727 GCA_003123925.1 Haematobia irritans | reverse complement strand
ACATTTTTCAAATAAAATGAAGTAAGTATTTTTTTGGTTGAAATTTTTGTATGGCGAAAAAAATAAACTCATATGATTTTTCTTTTACATTTCAATTGCCTATTAAATTATTGATTTTTTTTTTACTTTATTGCTATAGGAAATTCTTTGAAATTAGGTTTTATGGAAAAATTGTCATTTTATGTGGGTACCAGATATATTGGATTTCCAATTATAAAAAAGTGAAAGAAAACAATCAATATTCACTCAAGAAAAACAAAAAAAAAAAATCAATAAAACTTTATGTAATTGTAAAAATCTATTGGATGAAAAAAAAACTAATTTACTTGGAAAACAATATCCATTGCTAAACTGATTCTAAATTTGTTGCAAAAGAAATTGTTTTTAAAATATTTTTTGTTACAAAAAAAAAAAAAATAGTTTAGCATCAATTTATAAATCGACTTTTCTTTCTTTTCTGTTATGAAAATTCTTAATGGAAGACCCCTTTTTTCTACAAAAAAAAAAAAAAATATGTTTACTAAATTTTTCAAATTTTTAAAGATTTTCTACATCTTAGCCCTAATTAACAACATCCAAAGCAGATAATATAATGACTTTGACCCCGCCAGAAAACAGTACTTCAACTTTATTAATACAACTTTTATACTAGAAATTGTGGTAAGCTATGTAAAGGATTTATGAAGCATTGTTGCTGGGGAATTTTTCAAAAATATTTTATACACTTACCAAGGGAATCCAATCCTTCTGACACATTCACATTCTTCAAAACAGTAGAAATATAATGCTATTCAAGTGGCAACAAAAGGATTGTCTCTGTGAGTTATGTATGTGGGTGTCTGTGTGTGTGTGTTAACGGGTGTTTATGTATATGTATCAATACAATGCATATTTACTTTCTTTCCCTTTCGCTTTTGAGACCAAAATTAGTCCCTTAAGACCATTTTGCACAATGTTGGTAATCGAACATGTTAAAAAAAAAAGAATTTTCTTTATAAAAGAAACATCATTTACACATATACACTCATATTTAGTAAGTACTTTAGGTAAAGCGTACAGTCGATATGATTCCAATGGATACTGACGAGGAGAGAGATAGAAGCAAGGCAAAGTATCTTCAGATAACTAAAAGGATAACTGAGCTTACTTAAATGATTTCACCATACCACTCTCACCACACTCACATCACCACCCTTCACATAAACTTCATTCCACCAAATCATCTACCCCAGCAGACTACTCCTAGCAACAGTGTTAGCCAACTCCCCGAAGGGCAAAAAGCACCAAAGATATATATATTAATTCGTAACATACCAACCTTCCACCAGCAAAATTCGAAAATTAAGATGCCCTCTACTAGAACAACAAAAAAAACCTTCCGAAGATGTATTTAGGAACTTTTGTGAATTGGGAATGTTCAAGGAAGCTTAAGGTGGGTATTAGATCGAGATTAGCCGCTAAAATTGTCATTATTTCACAATACTTTTCTTTAATAATAATCATATTTAAGGAATTACAAACTTTGGTGAAAATTTTGCTTTTGGCTAGTCCCCATCAAAGTCAGGGTCATAATAAATTTGGCCAGCCAAACTATGCATTAATTTATATGGCCCATTATTTATTAGTATATACGCACGGAAAAACTGTGCTTTATACCCATATAAAAAACGTTAGTGCGCGAATAAATGCGAAATCTTTGTTTTGCGCATTTGTAAAACACATATTTAAACAACCCCTGGGGCTTTTCGCACGAAAAAATAGGCAGGGCATATTATTGTCGCCATAAGTTTAAGTTAACATTCCCTGCGTTTGAGAACCCTAATTTACGGGAGATAGATGAAGAAGATATTCGTTTTTCGCAGAAACGGAACTTCGTACTAAGCATTAGCGCAACAACTCAAACTTAGTTAGTCACCTTATGAACCGTATTCAAGTATACACCTTGATCAGTCTTAAATGCTTTCGTTCCAATTCATTGTTGATCAGTGATGTTTTCAACTTTTCAAAATTATGTAACTATCATGGAAGGGAAGAGTCTATTGCCTACTTTCAGGTTGTGCGCTGCTTTTGTGGATTTAATTCAAACGGTTTTAATGAACATTTACCAAATTTCAAAAATCGGACACTTATCGCTCGACGTTTCCTACGAATACCCTAAATAACAATATTTAATTTAAAAAATAATCACTACCAATTCATAACAATCAAATTCTATTAATTTGGCAATAATTTTGATTTTTGACTTTCAAGAGGCGAGATCTTGAAAGTTAATCGGAAAATTTTTTGTATCCAATTAAAACTTAATACTGTTCAAGTATAAAAAAAAAGCACCAAAAGCCACTAAATGAAAATGCCAGAAAGCACCAGTTGGTGCCTTTTTTTTGAAAAGGGCACCAAAAGACAATTTGGGTGCTTTTTAGAATATCAAAAAGCATAAATTTGGTGCTAAAGCCACCAAATTGGCAACACTGCTAGCAAGCATACCTCAACAATTTATCTTCGAATTTCTTTTTCGCTCTCTTTAAATGCCCCTCAGTAGGAGAAGGTTAACCAATTCATTTTTTCTCACAATCACTGTACTCATGGCCAACCATTTATACCATGGTATAGGTCTTAAGATGAGTATTTAAAGATTTAACGTATTTTTGGTGAAGACCTTGTCAAATTGATAGTGGTGGTGTGTGATGAGTCTTAAAGGGGATTAGATAGCTCTTTTTTACCTGTTTATATTGACATTAGCCATAATGGAATTTCATTTAAGAGATTTTTTTTTTGATATTAAAGAAAAGAATTTCGTTTTTTTGCAAATATTGGGATTCATGTGAATAAATTGAACCGGGGGAGTAAATGAAAAAGTGTTACAATCGAAATGTATCCATGGTATAAAAAAAATTAGAAATATATAATAATAAGATACCAATTAGCTTTAGATTGAAAAGTTATTGGTTTGTTACTTCGTAGGTTCAGTGTTAATGTCCTCTAAAATTTGATTAGCTCCCATATGATTCCATATATTAAAGGTTTGATACGGTCAAAATTTGGTCAGAAAAGGGTTTAAATCCGGGTGAAATCGTTTATTTTTAAATCAAATTCAAATTTCTTTTTCAAGTTCAATTAGTATAAATTCAGGAAAAAAATATTCAGTTAGGCTTTCGCTTTCCAAAATCCGAAATTGCGGGCCGTCACGCTTGACACTCTGCCATCAGATTTTGTACAGCCACCGTTGTCCTACCTTCTTCGCCGCCAGAAAGCCAGGTTGCTGCCTTGAACTGCTGACTCGTCCTTAGCAGGTTTTTTGGTCTTCTTTAGGTTCCCGCTTGACATATAGCCAATTCAAGCCGAGCTGGTTGAGGGTCTTTCTTGGACCACCCATTGGGCGTACCTCAGTTACGTAGCAGATGCCAAATCCGCCAAAACAGTACGGACAACCGGATGTTTTCTTCAGGAAAGGCAGGCAGACGTTATTCAAACACTCTTTCACAGTAATATTTCTGTGTTGACAGTCCCGGAAGCTATGAAATGCTCTTTTTACAAGCCACGGTACAGATGCTTGCCAACCAGATATTTTCCTTTTGCGAACTTTGACAGTTTTATGTGCTTGAAAATATCTTGGCTACCTTCCCCTTCCTTTTTTTGCGCGAAACACTTCAATTACATTCATGTAACGGTTTGTGATTGGGCAAACTTTTAGCGGAATTTCCAGCTTTGCGTGCGAGTAGCTCGGATTTTCCCGATGCGCGAGCAAAATTTTGATACGCTGTCTATCTTGTTCAAAATCAAAATAGGAGCAAGATTTATTCAGCATTTTTTCCACACCTTCAAAATGAGTGGTGTTCCAGGTTTTTAAATGCAAAATTTGAATAGAAATAACTGTCAGGTTTATAGTATGACCAAATTTTGACCTTATCACCCTGTTTTACTTGTTTTAAATGAATTTTTTCGTATATTAATGGGATAATTTTTGTTTCCAATAGGTTAAAAACTCATTAAGTCGTCGCTTTTGCGTCAATTTTTGACAAAACAGAAGTTCTGTCAAAATTTAAATCTAGATGACAGAAAAATTGATAGTACGGCCTAGGTGGGGAGTGTATAGCAAAACCAGGACCTATATGGGCCATCTTCAAACTTAGCGATATAGAAATTTTGACCTATACTACTGCTGTTTAGTTGCTTTAAGTCTTCTTCCCATCCTCTTAACAACCAAATAACGGATATTTCATTTTAATTTTTTTTTGTTGCGAATTCTGCCACACAAGGGAAAACTTTTATTTATGAATCATAAAAGAACCACAATAAATTTAATATGTATGTGGAAAGAATTTAAAAACTTTTAATATATAAGGATATTTTTCTTACATCTCAATTTTCAAATCCAATTTAGACACTTTGACATACTCCCTCCCTCTCATACCCGAGAAATTCGTTCATTTACTAGCCCAAAAGTATTTAGCTATGCTCTTCATAGATCCCCTAATAAGAGTAACTTTGCGAAGTGGTAAGTGATGAACGTCATTATTTTGACAAAATTAAGAAGAACCCACAGGCGTTTTCCTGAGAACATATAAATCATACGTAAAACCAGAAGAACAAAAAAAAAACCGAAAACATCTTTAAAATTTTTCCCCCTTAGATTCGGTTTAACAAGATGCTCGGCAACAGACAGGTGGTTACAATTGATTGTCAAAATAAGACTGTTGACACATTCAATTTTAAACTTTTCCCCTACAATTTTTGGTTGATTGAATCTAACATCTAAAAGGTATATTAAGAGTAAAAAGACAATGTATAACAACGGACGATGAGGGGAGATGGGGACATAAGCCTAAGAGGGAACGGGAAACTACAATGTCAAGGTACATGGAAATCGAATGACACTCTGCCAAGAGCATGAGCAGAGAAGTCTAGTGACATTCGCGTCTCGGCTATCCACCTGACTTGGTTTACGAACGTTCCGTTTCAAAAAACCACAGGTAGCAATAACAAGGACAATGCATTTAAGTTCGTTTTTCTTTATATATTTTTATTTTTTTTTATTTGGCCTGTTTAAGTGTGTGTGTTTGGATACTTGGCTTGTTTTTCTTGTATCATTTTGCGGCTGCCGTATATTCCCGATTTACATCTCTACAATTCTCCAAAAATGGAACAAATTTAAATGATTTTTTTTTTTTGTTTTTGGTTTGGTGATATCCATCAATCAGATGGGGCAGAGACACATCAAGAATAAATGTCCTTGCGAACAAGAGTCCATAACAATAAACAAAACGTTTATAGACTATAATTTTTTTTCAGTTATACTCAGTCTGTCTTGCAAAAGGTCTCATGTCCTGTGTTTTTCTCCTTTTATTTGAGAGGGAACAAAGTTATTCAACGACACACGAAGAAAAACAACAACACACAAAAAAGCCGCCAAATTTCATCAACTCCCAAAAAACCCAAAAAACCAAAGTTAAATGATTTCACTTAGCTCCCTGTAAATATGAGTTTACGATTTTCACTCGATTTTTTTCTGTCATTCTTCCTGTAACTTTCCAAATCATCGTCCACTTTTATTCTAGGTGTGCAGTTCACCACTACCATCGCAGACTTGTTGTGCGGAATCATTATCATCTTTACGGATTCTAAGTATTTTTTCAAATGTTAAGTATTTTTGTGCAAATTTATTTTTAATAGAAAATTGTTGTCCAAATTTTCATTCGTATAGAAAATTTCTGTCAACATTTTAGTTTCTATAGAAAATTTTGTCAAAATTCATTTCTATAGAAATGTTTGTCAAAATCTTATTTCTATAAAATTGTAATAAATTCTATTTCTTATAGAAAATGCTGGTCAACATGTTTATTTCTATAAGAAATGTTTGAAATTGCAATTTTATGTTCAATTAGCAAGATTTTGTCAAAATTATTTTATTGAAAATTCAATCTATATAGAAATTCTTTTCAAAATTTATTTTTATAGAAAATTTTGTCAAATTTTATTTCTATAGAAATTTTTGTCAAAATTTTATTTCTATATGAAAATTTTTGTCAAATTTTATTTCTATAGAAAATTTTGTCAAAATTTTTCTATGAAATTTTTGTAAAAATTTCATTTCCATAGAAAATTTTGCCAATTTTAAAATTGTATTTTCTATTAGGAAATTTTTTTCAAAAATTTTATTTTTCTATCAAAATTTTTGTCAAAATTTTATTTCTATAGGAAATTTTACTTCTAGAGACAATTTTTTGTCAAAATTTTTATGTCATATGAAATTTTGGTCGAAATTTTATTTCGTTATAGAAAATTTTGTCAAAATTTAATTCTACAAAAAATTTTCGCAAAAAATTGTATTTTCTACAGGAAATCTTCCCAAAAATTTTCAATTTCATAGAAAATTTTTGTCCAAAATTATATTTCTACAGAATCTTTCTCAAAATTTTAATTCTCTATAGATATTTTGTCAAAATGTTATTTCTATATGGGGGGGGAATCTTCTCAAAATTTTATATTCTATAGAAAGTTTCGTCAAAAATTTTATTCTATAGAAATCTTTTGTCAAAATTTGTTTCTCTATAGAAAATTTTTGTGCCGAATTTTCTTGTTCCTTAGAATCTAATTTTGTTCCCAAACTCTTGTCCCACCTGTGTACTAGAGAAATTTTATTTGTTCCCTCAGATTTACTATCTCTTTCTTCCGGCAAAATTTATTATTTTAAAACGCCAATTATACTAGTCTCCCACATAATTATGTGATACTGTTCATTATTAGAAAAGTTTCCGTCTGATGAACATTTTATTTTTAAGAAAATTTTATTCTTGTGTTACCCGATTTTCTCTTTCAAATTTGCCGTAACTTTGTGTTTTATTTTAGATATTATCTCTCTCGTCCGACCATTCTTGCTTCTTTCATTTGTGTGTATATAATTTTTCATATTATGCCTTGCTTAAAATGTTTATATCTCTATTTCTTATATAGGACTTTTCTCTTCTACTTTTTATTAGATTCTGTCTCGTAGGTACATGATTTCTGTGTTCAAAGTTTGTTCTTGTGTTTGTGTAAGTCTAATATGAACTGAGGTTCTGTTTCTCATAAATACTTTTATCTTTGTCCTTACTTTGAATCTGAGCCGATCAGTTATTTGGTTTCACAGTAAATTCTTGTATTGTCTCTCCATCTGTCTAATGTGCCACAGTTGTCACGATTACTCGAACCGTCTCGCCTTTGTCTTTGTTTATTTCTTTATTTTGTGTCAGTCCGTTTATTTTTTTAAGGCAATTTGTGTGTGCTTTCAAAAATTGTGATTTTTTTAGTGAGTCAAAATTCTTTTCTAATCTCTTTAATTTTTACATTAGATGACATAATGTCTGTAGTTCAATCCTCTTCTATCATAAGCCAAAGTTTTCTTATTTTTAAGAATTTCATCCTATATATTAAAAATATATTTTATATAATAAGAATTTTGTTCCAATTTTGTATCTAAGAAGTTTTAAAAAATATTCAATTAAAAATTTAATTGGATTCAACAAAATTTTTAATTGAAACAAAAATCAATCACGAAATCTTTGTCAAAATTATATAATTTTTCCTTAAGTTTAGATACAATTAATTTTTATTTGGTCAATCAATTAACTTTTTTCATATTGACCGTGGAAAATTATATTTAAGTTTAGAGAAATTTAATATTTTCTTTACTGATGATTGTAGAATGTCTTTTCTCGAAAAATTTTTTAAAATTATATTGTGTGCATCTTCAGAATAATAATATTTTCGTGATTCATTGAATTCCTCATTGGATAAAGAATTTTATTGTGTGTATGGACAATTGTCCGTCCGCGCACTCTGTCTATCATTCCGCATTTTCTGTTGTGTTTCAAATTTTACTCCTGCAGGAAAATTTGTCAAAATTTTGTATTTCTATTAGAACATTTTTTTGTCAAACATTTTATTTCCCTATTTTAGGGATACATGATTCTGGTGTCTTTCTGTTCCCCAATACTGATTATTGTTTCATGTTTGTATTCTGCGAAATACTCTTTTGTAATGATTTTTCTATCTTTTATGGAATACTCTATTCTGTTTTGGTTATAACACTGTCTCTAATTTTGTCATTAGGTAGGATTGAATTTTGTTCATCATACTTCTTGACTAATGTACTATGTAGGGATACAATTTTCCTCTGACAATACTGTGTGTATTCTATATTGTGTCATTCTTGTGTCTTGTACAGTGTTTTTATTTTTTATTTTCGGATTGATCATTCCTCTTATCATTTGTTGTCCCATTACCGTTTTTTGTTCGGGAGCCTTGCTGTGTCGTTATTTCCAGATACTTTCTTCGTCATACCATTAACTTTAATTTCATTTTCTCTGTTAACCAGGAGATTTTATGTAATCCACGAAATTTTCATCTGCTGCCTCGTATGGCTATTGCCTCATGACAAATATCATAACAAGTTTTTTGAATTTCATATTAGTAATACTTGTGTATTGGGTTGAGATCTTTTTGGATTTCCCTATAGAAAATTTTGTCATAGGAATTTTGTTTATTCTATTTAGGAAAATTTTTTAACTAAAAATTCAATATTCTAATTTTAATAGAGACATCATTCTTTCTTCAAGAATTTTTACTTTTTATTATTAAGTGCGATGATTCCCAATTGAATTGATGATATCGTATTAAAAGTTATCTCTCATGGAGAAGTGTCTAATATTATGTTTTTCTTATTTCTTCTTACGTTTTCTCTTTATACTCGGCTTCAATATCCTATCTTTATGATTTTTATCCCGTGACTTTAAATAGTGAAAATTTTTTTAAATATATTTGTGTTTGTTCTCTGTATTTGCATAGAAAATTTTGTTCAAAATTTTTTCCAAATTTTATTTCGATAGATTAGTGTTTGTCAAAATTTTGTTATTCCTATTAGAAGAATTTTTCCCCAATTTTATTCTATAAGCTAATTTTTCGGTCAACATTTTTTACCTTCCACCAGGAAAAATTTTTCCGAATTAATTTCCTATAGAAATTTTTCGTAAAAATTTTTTTGGTATTACCGCTGTTTTATTGTAATATATTTTTTTGATGGGTGCTAAAAATTTTCATTATCGAATGTGTAAGAATAATAATGATTGGACACATTACATATTCTCTTTTCAAACGAGCAGTAGAATTTCTGTTTGTCCCAACATATTAAATTAAGATAGGACCTCACTTAGATTCAAAGAAGTAATGATAGGAAAGACTAGCAAATAATCATAATGTATATATGGCAGTTGGGGGCATTAAAACAACTTGGAAGTGTTTGTCGTGTTAGCTAAAATATTCCATTTTTATATAGGAATATTAAGAAGCATAGTTCAGTGTATAGTGATATATTTCTTATAGAATTGAAATTATGTATGTCAGAATTTTGTCAATTTCTTTTTTTAGGATGAATGGATATTTTAGTGGTTTTAATAAAATTTTTTTCTCTTTTTCCGGTATTCATATATTTTTTTTTCAAAATATGGTACTTCAACATACCTTTTCAATCGCCATGGAATTTCCGTTCTCTATTAAAGATTTTTAGATTTCAGCAGAGATGAATATAGATTATATTAATTTTATTGATATTTCTACTCACTTTTGATAGTGACAGAATGTATCTATCCGCGAATTTTCCTTTATGTGACCTATATAGAAAAATTATGTCCAAAATTTTAGTTTTTTATAAATTTTTGCCAAATTTTTATTTCCTATTGGGAAAGTGTTTGTCAAAATTTATTTCTTTATAGAATTTTTTTTGTTCAAAATTTTTATTCTATTTAGGATAGATGTTTGTTCAATAATATATAAGTATTTCAATAATTATTATAAGATAATTAAAATTTATTTATTCAGATTTTACACAAAACCAACATGTTGATTTTTTACTTCTGATTTATTGGTTTAATTTTATTTGGCTTCAAAAACTTTGATATTTTATTCTTACCTTTATTCTGCGCAAGATTTATTATTATTCGTCTCAAAAAATAACTTCCTCTGTGCCTTTTCCTCATCTCCTGTATTAGTGAACATTTTTTATGGTCATGGTTCACATTTTTTAATATCTTATTAATACCTGAAAAAGTGTTTTAATTGGCTGATCCAAAAGTATTTTTGCACATGTTTAAGGGTCTTTATTCGTGTGTTGTTGAATATGATATAATTAATAGAATATTCATCCTGTTCCTAATAGTTCTTAATAGTAGAGAAAGAAGTATATGTTCCATTTTTTCTATTTATGTAACAGCAATTTTATTT
This sequence comes from Haematobia irritans, assembly GCA_003123925.1. Taxonomy (NCBI): domain Eukaryota; kingdom Metazoa; phylum Arthropoda; class Insecta; order Diptera; family Muscidae; genus Haematobia; species Haematobia irritans. The sequence continues at coordinate 6,473 of PGFW01051967.1, read as the reverse complement.
TGGCTGTGTTTCATAAGACATTCTTTGTTTGTTTGTTGTTTTTGTGTTTTTCGTTAGAGGCATAACTTGACTCGGAAACGAATTAAACATGGTACTTAGCGCCATTAGTAAATAATTTAGTGTGTGTTTCCTACCCTGGGAAAAACCTGTTGATTTACCCCATGTCTTTAATATTTCGAGGCTCAGGTGGGAAGACGATGGTTGGTTTGGGGGGTTTTTTGAGTTAATGAAATATAATTATTACCCAAGTGTTCGAGTATGTTGTCGAAGAATTGCCATCGCTAACATTGTTTTGCTTGTCATTATCATTGGCTGAGGCCCATTAGAAAATAATTTGGCCTTATTTTTAGCGGACTACCATTTACAACAAAAATACCATTTTGCTGCGTATTCACACAATCGCAGTGATTAATCATTCCACCATTGTTTTTAAGTTTTGTTGGTATTTTTAGTGTTATGCATCGTTTTCTAGGTAATATGGAAGGCAAACGAATAGCATTCATTTTAGTATACCACTTAGTTGTGTGCACCAGCAAATATTGAACGTCACAGAACAAGTCGCAAAAAAAACCCTCTCCCCGCCAATTTTTAGATTGTTTCATTCTTCCTGCCAGCTAAACTATACTTTTTATAAAAAAAAACACACACTATCACACAACTTTAAGCTTTTGCTAGCTTTGTACTAAATATTAATGCATCAATTTTATCTGATCTGGTTTTGCAAGTGAGCATGGCCATCATGTCATTTGGGCTGAAAAAGAAAATGTTGGTAGTGGTCAAAATATAAATTGGAGGGACAAAAATTTCCGCCATTTGCCATATTAACGGACACCAATAAAAACGCCATATTTAAATAATTAATTGTGCCATTAGTCATATTTAAATTGGTGACGGCATTTTGGGTAATTTTAATTAATTGCAAGGAGGTCAACATTTTTTACAACAAATTTCAGTTAAATAATCCGAAATTGATATTTTCATAGATATTGATTTTATAAATATAATACAATCGAAATAATATAAGGTTTGCTGTTATTTTTAATAGATTCTTGATTTACAAAGTTTTGTATTTTTGTATTTAGCCTAAAATCAAATCAAAAAAATTTTACGTAGTAAAAATATTTTTTCCAAATCTTCCCCACTTTCGGGACACTATGGAAGTATGAATAAACATAAATAAAATTTTTATTATTCATACGGCCATGAGTACCAACAGCAAATATTTAAATTTTCCGAATTGAATGATTCTCAATGCATCTATATATGGCGTCTCACCAATTAATTTTGGGTTTGAAATATTTTTCCCTTTATAAGCATTTCAAAACGAGTCGTCCCCTCCTCCTCCTTATTATCTATATATATAATATATATCCAATAGCCATAACTCTCTCAATATATACCTTTGATGTTTTTCCTCTAAAACACGTCATTTTTTTTTAAAATTGTAAACGCCCCTATTTGAATATATTTATGTTTTCTTTGTTTGATATGTATTTGTGTGTATGTCTATTATTGTTTATTTGTAGATATTATATATAGCCAAATTATTAAACAAAAAATTTCATAGGAAAAACGAAATTAAATAACAATAAAATGTTTTCCTTCGCATCCTTGATTATGGTACAACCTTGGTGTATTATTTGAATTTTTGGAGTAAAATGGAATTTTCGAGTTCCATGGAAACGTCAACTAAAACATTCTCAACTTCGATGCTAAAGGGTGATACGTCTATAATATATTGGTCAAGGGAAACGCCGTGTAAATTCATATTATTTAAATAAAAAATCTTTTTCAAGTCAAAAAAATTCAAGTTAAAAAATCTCAGAGTCCGTTCGGCTTTTCCAAACCCGAGATTTGCCAGGGTCCCATCGCTTGACACCTGCATATATTTGACAGCCACCTTGTCCACCTTCTTCGCCCTCTATATGAAAAGCAGTTTGCCTTGAACTGTCTGCTCGTCCTTAGCAGTCTTTTGGGTCTATTTAGGGTTTCTCGCTGACAAAGTAAGCCAGTATTTCTCAATTGGGCGGAGCTCTGCGTGTTGGAGGGTTCTTTAGTCCTTTAGGGAAACCACCTGCACGTTGTTGCGCGGGCCGTACACTTCCATATGGCCTGTTTTACCGTAATGGCAAGATGCCAATCCGGCCAAAACAGTACGAAACAACCGTGTTTCTTCAGAAAGCTATTCTCAGACTTTTTTATTCAAAACACTCTTTCACGTAAATTTCTTGGTGACAGTCCGCGAAAGCTTATGAAAAATCTGCTTTTCAAGCCACAGTAAAGATGGCCTTGCCAAACCAGAATATTTCTTGCGAACTTTGACAGTTTTATGTCGGCTTGAAAATATCTGCTTAACCTTTCCCCTTCCTTTTGCCGTATACAAAAACTCCTTGTCCCGGAAAGCTTGCTTTCGTAGTTCCGGCTTGCTTTGACGTTAGGCTGTTTCGTCTGTCCATTACCCACGCAGTTCTCAAACTTCGTCAGCAGTTTCGTCGTGTACAGCCGTCTGGGATCGCGCTTTTGGCCCGTCCTATCTTTGTTTCATTTTCATTCGCTGATTTGGAGTCACTACCCAACATAGTCCCGGCTCGTTTTTGGTCGATTGGCACGGTTGTCTAGACGATATTACCAGCTTAATTTGCGTGGATCTCGGAGAGAAGAGGTTTAGGTTTCGCTTGGAAACTTACTCTCAAAGCTCTCTTTGTCGTCTCAGCGGGCTTCCGGTTTCTCGAATATTTTTATTTTTTTCCCCCCCGATTCCAGACTTTCCTGGCTTCGAGCAAACGTTCCCCAAACACTTAATCACATTGTACACGGTTGATTTGGCCAACTTACAGGCAGTCTTTTGGCGTGCGAGTAGCTCGGATTTTTCGCGATGCGCTGAGCAAAATTTGTGTGATTCACGCGCTGCCTTCTTCTTGCTTGGACCCGGCATTTTGTACAACTGAGAAGGAGTCACTTGCCAAACATCAAATAGGAGCAACATTCTACAACACACACACTTCAATCAATGAGGGGTGGTTCAGGTTTGTTTAATCGCCGAAAATTTAAAGAAATACGTCAAGTTATACTATTGACCAAAATTTTACCGTGATTACCCTTAATCAAAAATAAAGGGTCCTCATGAAATCGCTAATAATATCCACATAAAATTCTTTGAAGAGTTTGGATATTTCGAATATTATAGAATTGTCATGATATAGATTTTTCTTCAGTTCAAAACCTATTTGTGATTTCTTGATTTACGTTTGGCAAACGTTTTCATTTTGTGATTTATAAAATAAAAAGTTATAAACAAATAGCTTTTCGTGGAAAAAAACAGGCAACTTTCACGGTTGTCATAGTTGGTTAGAATTGCTACAACAATGAGTAGATTTTTTTACTGTTTGGTAGCATTGTATAGAATATTTCACTCAACAAAATTTTCGCTATTTTAGAGATAAAATTTTAGCAAAACTTTCTATTAGAAATAAAATTTTTTGTCAAAATTGTTCTATAGAGAATAAAAATTTTGGCAACAATTTTCTATAGTGAATAACAAAATTTTGGGAGCCACCGTGCGCTGCAATGGGGTTAGCATTGCCGCCTTGCATACACAAGGTCGTGGGTTCGATTCCTGCTTACGACCGAACACCAAAAAGTTTTTCAGCGGTGGATTATCCCACCTCAGTAACTGCTGGTGACATTGTCTGAGGGTTTTCTTCAATAGCCTTCTCTAAGTGGCTTTCACTGGAATGTGGAACGCCGTTCGGGACTCGGCTATAAAAAATAGGGGTTCCCCTTGTCATTGAGCGTCTACATGGAATCGGGCAGCCACTCATGATTAGAGAGAAGGGTTTCAAAACCACTGTTGGTATCACACATGGACTTGAATAGTCTAAGTGAGCCTGATACATCAGCGCTGCCACAGTAACCTAACCTATCCAATAAATAAAAATTTGGGCAAATTTTTCTATAGAAATAAAATTTTGGTTAAAAAAGTTTCCTATAGAAATAAAATGTTTGGCAAAAATTTTTCTATAAAAATTAAGAATGTTTGGCAACATTTGTTCTAGTAGAGATTTAAAATTTTTGGCAAAATTGTCAATAGAAATAAAATATTTTGTCCAAAATGTTCTTAACACGAATAACAATTTTGGCCAAAATTTTCTGTTAGAAATAAAATTTATGACAAAATTTTCTATAGAAATAAAAATTTTGACAAAATTTTCAATAGAAATAAAATTTTTGAACAAAATTTTTTCTATAGAAATAAGAATTTTCGGACAACAACAAAATAATTTTTACAATAATTTTCTATAGAAATTTAAAATATTTAGGCCAAAATATAATCTACAAAATTACAATTTTGGCGAAAATTCTTCTATGCGAAAATAAAATAATATTTGGCAGAAATTTTCTATAGCAATAAAATTTTGACAAAATTTTCTATAGAAATAAAATGTTTGGCACAATTTCTTATAGAAAGTAAAATGTTG
>PGFW01051958.1:0-14352 GCA_003123925.1 Haematobia irritans | reverse complement strand
ACGACAAAATTTCATAAAAATAAAATTTTCTTACAATATTTCTAAAGAAATAAACTTTCGGACAAAATTTTCTTATAGAAATAACAATTTTGGATTTTCTACTAAAAAACTAAAAAAATTTGGCTTTTTTGGGGGGGACAACATTTTTCTATAGAAATAAATTTTTTGCTAAATTTCCTATAAATAAAATTTTTGACAAAATTTTTCTATACAAACAAGAGTTCGACAAAATTTATCTATAAAATTAAAAATTTTTGACAAAATTTTCTATAGAAATTAACTTCTAACAAAATCTTTTTATAGAAGATAAAAAGTATTTGAAAAATTTTCTTATGCAAATACCAAATTTGGCAAATTTTCTATCAAAAAATAAACATTTCTATTAATAATTTTTAAACATTTCGAAAAATTTTCATTACAACATAATAATTTTGGCAAAACTTTCCTATACAAATAAAATTTTTGACAACAATATAACAATTTCGACAAAAATTATTCTATAGACAATAAAATTTACAAAATTTTCTATAGAAATAACATTTTTGACATTTTGCTATAGAAAATAAATTTTTGGCAATATTTCCTATACAATACACTTCTTGACAACGCAATTGTCTATAGAAATAAAATTATTTTTATACAAATAAAGTTTTTTGCAACATTTTTCTCATAAAAATAAAAATTTTGACCAATATTTTTCTATAGAGATAACTTTATGACAAAATTTTTCTATAGAAAACAAAATTTTCTATATAACATAAAACTTTGACAAATTTTCTTTTAGGAAATAAAAATTTTTGACAAGTATTTTCTGTTACGAAATACGATTTGTCACGATAGGTTCTATCTAGAAACAAAATTTTGAGAAAATTGTTATATTACAAATAAAATGTTTTGCAACATTTTTTTAAGAAATAAAAATTTTGACCAAATTTTCTATAGAAATAAAAATTTTTTAACCAAATTTTGCTATAGAAATAAAAAACTTTGAAAAATTTTTCTATTTACAAATAAAAATTTGGCAAAACTTTCTATGCAAATAAAATTTTGACAACATTTTTGCTACAGAAATAACTAATTTTCGACAAAATTTTCTATTGAAAATAACAATTTTGACAAAATTTTCTAAAATAATAATTTTTTTAATTATACCATTATTTTTCGGCTTTTTTGGGACGTATAGATTAAGGAAACATGGTTGAAATAGGGAGCCACTTGAAAAAGAAAACCCAGATACCAAATCTATTAACGCCTTGACTGACATGTCGTTCGGGCGCTGAACTTTCCAAATAAGCCTTTAGTATTAGATTGGCGTGGAGAGATAACTCCATTTCTGGGCCCTTTCATGCTAACCTCCTTATGGAGAAAACATTTGCATTTTCCTCTTTACAACATTGAATTCAGTCTTTTCTCCCACTGTACATCTCTTTTTTCATGTAACCTATACAAGTCCCTTAATCTTATTTTAATCTCGTTTTTGTTACATAGTTAATGCCAACAACACGAATTTTATTATAGAAAAAGCTAATTTGTTAGAATTCACCTAAGGGTGAACAGTCGAACAGTCGCTTATTGATTCTCTACAGTCAACTACAACAATCATGACAATTAACAGAAACTGCGTTTCAGATACAATCAACCAATTCTAACGCGTTACAATTAGTCGTGTTTTCCTAGTTTTACGGACGGGCTCATCGTTGCTTAGTTTATTACTGTTAGCCTGATACCCGAAAAGGCAATTAGCGTCCAAACCTTATATCTAATTATTACAATTATTTTCGGAGTTTTATGGACAGATATAGGATTAAGGGAACATGGTTAAATAGAGCCATGCAAAAGAAAACGCGCAGCATTACAAATCTAATTACACGCACTGTTTCGACTGTTCACCACTTAGGTGAATTGCTTAAACCAGAATTAGCTTTCTAAAAATAAAATTTTCGTGTTTTGATTGCATTACTATTGGTAACAAAACCGAAATAAAAATAAGATAACTATAGGACTTGGTAAGTTATATGAAAAGATGATTTACAGTGGGGGGAGGAAAGATGATTTCCAATTCTTGTAAGAGGAAATTTTCCAAATGTTTTCTCCATAAGGATTAGGCAATAAAGGGGGGCCCCAAAAATTGAGTTAGTCCTCCCAGCGATCTATACCTAAAGAGCTGTGGAAAGGTTCATTCGCCCGCTACCGAAACATGTACAGTCCAGGATGTGTATAGATTTGTATATCTTCGGCGTTATTCTTTTCAATGGCTCTATTAACCATGGATTCGCTGTAATCTTACTATCTGTCCATAAAAGCTCGCATTAATAATCTCGCTCTCTCTTAGATATAATGGCGCATTTGGACGTCCAATTGCCTGGGTTTCGGGTATCAGGCTGAACATGTATATAATAAAAATTTTTTTTAGAAATTAAATGTTGCAAAATCATTTTCTATAGAAATCAACTTATTCAATTTTCTATAGAAACAAAGTTTTTGGAGAAATTTTCTCTTACAAATTAAATTTGGGGCCAAACTTTGCTGATCACAACATAAAATTTTTGACAACAATTTATAAAATTTCGACAAAACTTTTCTATAGAAATAAAATTTTGACAAAATTTTCTATAGAAATAACATTTGACATAATTTTCTATAGAAATAAAATTTTGACAAAAATTTCTATAGAAATAACAATTTTGACAATACTTTTCCTATACAAATAAAATTTTTACAAATTTCTATAAAATAGGATTTGACAACATTTTCCATTTAGAAATCAAAATTTATTGACAAAAAATTTTTCTATTAGAAATAAACCACTGTATAACCACCATCCTAGAATGAGCGGACAGAGTTATATATAACATGCGTTATATGATTAACAAGATTCCTCGCCTCTATTTTTGATCAATATGTGATCTTAAGACGATCTAAATCATGTCCGTCTGTCAGTCTCTAAATCTAGTGAAACGTATCGTACGGAATTTTTTTTTGATCTGCATGGCAAGTCAAATTTCGAATTCGAAATTGATGACCATGTTTTCTTATAATTAAGTTTCTCCATAATTCATTAGAAATAAAATACACCTAATTAAAAACAATTATTGAATTCTTTCGGTACTTTCGATTAATTTTTTAAAAAAGGCATTCAATTTAGTTTTTTAATTACGTTTTAAACCTCTCTTCAACTTCTAATTGGAAATTATTTTGGTTGGTATTCCTTTTTTTTTTTCTGTGTAATAACTAATTGTGTATTCTCTCCAATTGGATCTCTTTTGAAATCCCATCTTAGAGACAGAAATAAAAGGCAAAAGGTTAAATATCAAATAAACATTTGTTTTCTTTTAATATTAATTCTCTTTTATGTATAGGGAATCAGGTAATTGAATGTACATCAATGGATTATCCTAAATGAACACTTCAAGGGGAAAAAGGCAAACAAACCCTTTATATTTAGCACAGTGCCGGTTTAAAAGCAACACCTTGCCGAACTAGGGGAAAATTTCAATTTCCCTCAAAATATTTAAGTAGGTCGTACCGATTTCTATGGTTAGTACCAAAAATAATTGTCACTTAATTTTATTTTTAAATTGAATAATAAACTTTTAACTAAAGTACAGCTTGCACTTCAATAACTGGATTGTCATGTCTTCTCGTAATTATGATAATGTGAAAACAATTTGGTTACTTAACACTCTATCAGTCTCAGGTAGTTTTAATTTGTTACTTTAAGTTTTTATTTTTTTTATTTTTTTGTTTAATTTGCAAAAACACTTTTCTTAATAGCTTAATAGACTGTTCCACTTCAATTGCACAAACAATTGTATGACTTTTTCAGGTATGCCCAAATGCTTTTTAAAAGCAATAAAATGTTTATCTGTTTTCCAATGAATTTGCTTTAAAAAAAAAAAATATTCATTGGTTGGTCCCGTCATAAGTTAGAAAATTTCTTCGCGACCAATGACTATGTGGAGTGAAATCATGCATGTTAAATACATAAGAAATTACTGCGCAGGCTAGCATATTAAGGGGCCCCATTCAAATGTTGATAATATCCTGAAATTGACGCATTCTGATGCTAATTACACACGTATGTGTATGCATTAGAATTTTTGTCTTTAATTTCACATGTAATTTCTCTCAGAAGGCTAATTGAAGAAGAACACCACACGAATTCTAATTGTTTTCAATTCGTTAGGGTATTTCCCATTTTTATAAGAATAATATATAATTTCAAGAAAAATTTTAAAACAACCAACCGACTATAATAATAGAGAGGAAACTTTTTTCTAAGATATCAATTCGCAGAACTGCAGGGGAATCGCTTGTACTCGCTATTTGTTTCCTCATGAATTATTGAATAACCGAACTAGCAATACTAAATGCAATGTATGGTATACTAACTTTCACGGTCAAAATTCAATGCCCGCTTCATAAAAACAAATTACGAGTACAAGCGATTCCTGGTCAGTTCTGCGAATTGATTCTTTTAGAAAAAAGTTTCCTCTCTATCTTTATTAGTCGGTTGGTTGTTTTAAAAATTTCTTGAAATTATATATTATTCTTAATAAAAAGGAATATACACCTAACAATGAAAACATATTAGGAATTCGTGTGTTTTCTTTTCTTCAATTGAACCTTCTCGAGAAAATTATGTGAAATTAACAAAAATTCTAAATGCATACAAATACCGGGTATTAGCATAGATGCCGTCATTTCAAGGGAATATTAGTCAACAAATTGAATGGAGGCGTCTTAATACTCGCCTAGCCTGCGAGTATTATTCTTTAATGTCATTTAACATGATTGGATGGACTCACATAGTCATTGCGTACCAAGAAATTTTTTCTAACTTATGACGGGACCAACCAACTGAATAATTTTTTTTTTTTAAAGAATTCAATTTGAACACAGATTAACATTTTATTGCTCTCTTAAAAAAGCATTTGCATTACCTGAAACAGTCATCAATTGTTTGGCAAGTTGAAGTGGAATAGTTATTAAGCTATTAAGAAACAACAAAGTGTTTTGCAATTAAAACAAATAAAAAAAATAAAAACTTAAAGTACGAAATTATAAAACTACCTGGAGACTGATAGATAGCTGTAAGTAACCAAATTGTTTTCACTTATCATATTAGAAGAAGACATGACAACCATTATTGAATGTTCAGCTGTATTTTACGTTAAAAGTTTATTATTAAATTAAAAATAAAAATTAGTGAAATTTAATTTTTAGGCTACAAATTACCATAGAAGATCGGTACGAACCTACTTAAATATTTTGAAGGAAATTAATTTCCCCCTATTCGGCAAGTGTTGCTTTAAACCACTGTGCTAATATTAAAGGGTCTTGTTTATGCCTTTTTCTTGGAATGGTTTCATTTAGAAATTCATTGAATTAATTCAACTTGACCCTTACATTAAAAGAGAATTAAATTAAAGAAAAACAAATGTTTATTTTGGAATTAACTTTATTGCTTTATTTCTGTCTCTTAGATGGGATTTCAAAGAATCCAAATTTTGGAATGCGCAATACACAATAGTTATTACAAAGAAAAAAAAAAATACCACCAAAATATTTCCAAATTAAGAAGATTGATTGAAGTTTAAAACGTTTAATTAAAAAATAATTGAACCTTCTAAAAATTAATCGAAAGTACCGAAGAACTTCAATAATTTTTTAATTTTTTTAGGTGTATTTTTATTTCTAATGAATTTATTGAGAAACTTAAATTATAAAATTAATTGGGTCAATTAAATTTCGAATTCGAATTTGACTTCGCAAAATTAGGCAGACAAAAAAAATTCCGTTACGATACGTTTCACTCATCTAAGAGACTGGACGACGGACAATGATTTAGATCGTCTTGGATCACATATAGATCAAAAATATATCAGGAATCTTGTAAATATTATAATCGCATGTTATAATGAACTCTGTCGCCATTTAGGATGGTGGTTATAGTTTATTTCTATTAGAAATTTATGTCAAATTTTTTTTATAGGGAAAATGTTTGTCAAACAATTCCTATTCTCGCTATAGAAAATTTTTGAAATTTTTATTTGTTATAGAAATATTGTCAAAATATGTATTTCTATCTCTCTCTCGCTCTCTTTATTTCTAATAGAAAAAATTTTGCTCAAAATGTTCATTTCTATAGACAAAATTTGTCAAACATTTTATTTCTATAGAAAGTTTTGTCGAAATTTTTATCATACGTTGTTCAAAATTTTATTTGTATAGAAAGTTTTGCCAAATTTTATTTGATATAGAAAATTATTCTCAAACTTTTGTTTATATAGAAAAATTTGAAAAGCTTTATTTCTATAGACAATTTTTGTCAAATTTAATTTCTAAAAAATATTTATTATATTACATGGTTAGCCTGTACCGAAACAGGCAATCTGACGTCCAAACTGCATTATAACTCTAATCATATACAATAATATTCGGTTTTCATGGACAGATATAGATTTAAAGGAACATGGTTAATAGAGCATTGAAAAGAAACGGCCAGATACAAATCTATACACACCTGGACTGTACATGTTTCACGGTACGGGCGATGGAACTTTCCACAGCCTTTAGTATAGATCCTGGCTGGAGAGATATCTCAATTTTGGGCCCTTTTATCGCTAACTCCTTATGGAGGAAAACATTGGGAAATTTCCTCTTACAAAATTGAATCATCTTTTTCTCCATCTGTACATTCATCTTTTCATATTAACTTACAAGTCCCTTAATTTTTTTTTTTATTTTTTATTTCGTTTTGTTACATCAAGTAATGCCAAAACAACAAGAAATTATTTTTAGTAAAGCTAATTTGTTAGAATATCACCTAAGTGGTGCATGTCGAACGGCAAACGCCTGTATAATTTGTATCTGGCGTTTTCTTTTCAATGGCTCTTAAACCATGTTCCTTAATCTATATCTGTCCATAAAAGCTCGAATAATAATTGTATACATTAGATATAATGCATTTGGACGTCAATGCCTGTTTCGGTATTCAGGCTAACATGTAATTAATAAGCAACGATTGAAGCCCGTCGCTAAAACTAGCGAAAACAACGGACTAATGTACGCTTTAGAAATTGTTGTTGTATCCTGGAAACAGTTTCTGTTAACTTGTCACTATGTTGTAGTTGACTGTAGAAACAATAAAGCCATGTTCGACTGCTTTCCACCACTTAGAGTGAATTCTAACAAATTAGCCTTTCTAAAAATCAATTTCGTTGTTTGTTGGCATTAACTATGTAAAACAAAAACGAATTAATAAAGGAATTAAAAAAGGGCTTAGTAAGTTACATGAAAGATTGATGTACAGTGAGGGAAAGATGATTCAATTTGTTAAGAGGAAATTTCCCAAATGTCTTTCTCCTATAAGGGAGTTAGCATAAAGGGCCCAAAATGCGATTTAATCTCTCCCAGCCAGATCTATATTAAAGCTGTGGAAAGGTTCATTCGCCCGCACGAACCGAAACATGTACAGTCCAGGCGTGCGTATAGATTTGTTATCTGGCGTTTTCATTTTCAATGGCATCTATTAACCATGCTTCCTTAAATTCATATTATCTGCTCAAAAAAGCTCGAAAATAATTGTCTATAATTATAAAAATAATTTATTAGTTTTTACGAAAATTTTGTCAAAATTTTATTTCAAATAGAAAATTTTGACGAAGATTTTATTTCTTGTAGCAAAATGTTGTCAAAATTTTATCTTGCCATAGAGTTTTGCCAAATTTTTATTTGAGTATAGAAAATTACTTCTTCAAAATGTATTTATTTCTAGTGCCAAAATTATGTAAAAATTATTTCTATAGAAAATTTTTGTCATAAATTTATTTCATATAGAAAAATGTGCAAACATTTTATTTTGTTATAAAACAATTTCTCAAAATTTTGCTATTCTATAGACTAATTTCGTTTAGACACAAAGTGTATTGTCACAGAAATATTGTCAAAATTTTATTTCTTACAAGAAAATTTTGTCAAAATTTTATTTAATATAGAAAATTTGTTTACTATAGAAAAAATTTGTCAAAAAGTTTATCTCTATAGAAAATATTGTCAAATTTTATATTTTCTATAGAAAACTGTTCGCAAAACTTTATCTTGTATAAAAAATTTTATTTCTATAGACAATTGTGTCAAAAGTGTTATTTGATAGAAAAAATTTGCCAAAATTTTATTTTCTATAGAAAATTTTGTCAAATTGTTATTTCTATAGAAAATTTTTGTCCCAAAATTTTATTTCTAATAAGAAAATTTTGTCGAAATTTTCATATTGTTTTGCAAATTTTATTTGTATAGAAAGTTTTGCCAATTTTATTTGTATAGAAAATTTTTGTCCCGAAATTTTAAAAATTATTATAGAAACTATTTATTTTTATAGAACAATTTTGCAAATTGTATTTTGCTATAATGAAAATTTCTTCAATACTTTATTTCTAATTAAAAATTTGTTCAGAGTTTATTTTCTATAGAAAATTTTGTCCCAAAAATTTTATTTTTTCCATTATAGAAAATTTTTGTGAAATCTTGTTGATATCACAAAATTTTTTGCTTCAACAAATTTTATTTATATGGCGGAAATTTAGCAAAATTTTATTTCTATAAGAAAATGTTGTCCACATTTTATTTTTATAGAAAATCAAAAATTTTATTTTCTATAGAAAATTTCTGTCGAAAGATTTATTCTTAGAAAATATTGTTAAAAATTTATTTTTATAGATTTTGTACGAATTTTATTTTGTTTTATTAGGGATTTTGTCCCAAAATATTTTATTTATCTATAAGACAAATTAATCAAATTTTTTTCTTCTATTAGAAATTTTTGTCAAAAGCTGTATCTCTATAGACAATATTTGTCAACATTTTATTTCTATACGGAAATTTTTTTGTCAAACTTTCTTATTTCTATAGACAATTGTGTCAAAAGTGTAATTCTATATAAATACTTGTCAAATTTTATTTCTATACGAAAATTTTGTTCAATATTATTTATATATGAAAATTTAATCGAAAATTTGAAATTATTATATATAGAAACACATTGCAAAAATACTTAATTCTATAGATAAATTTTAATCAAAATTTTATTTCTATTTAGAAAATATTTTGTCAAACATTTCATATCTATCTATAGAAATTTTTGTTCACAATTTATTTGTATAGAAATTTGCCCAAATTTTAAATTTTAATAGAAAATATTGTACAAAAATTTTATTTCTAATAGATCAAATTAATTTCAAATTCATTATATTTTCTATAGAACATATTTTGTCAAAATATGATAGTATTATAAATATTGTCAAAAATTTTACTCTCTCTATTGACATAAATTTTAATCCAAAATTGGTATAATTCTATAGAAGAATATTGTTAAATTTTTTATTTCTATTAGAAAAATATTGTCAACATTTTAATATTTATATAGAAAACTGTAATTCAAAATTTTATTTCTATAGACAATTTTGCAAAATTTTCTATTTCGTATTAGGAAATATTTGTTTCAAAAAATTTTATTTTCTATAAAAATTTTCTCGCTCTACAAAGTTTATTCTATAGAAAATTTTGATCAAAATTTTATTTTATAGAAAATTTTTGTACGAAATTTTGTTTTGTTATTGAGAAAATTTTGTTCAAAAAAATTTTATTTATATGGGAATTTTATCAAATTTTATTAACAGTATAAAAAATTTAGTCCACATTTTATGGTTTATAGAAAAATCAATTTACTTCCTATGAGAAAATTTTGTCGTCGAAAGCTTTATTTTCTTTATAAGAAATATTTCAAAAATTTTATATTTTATAGAAAATTTTGTCGAAATTTTATATTGATATAGAAAAATTTTGTCAAAAATTTATTAATTATGGGGAAAATTTTATCAAAAATTTCTATTTGTAATTAGTGCAAAACTTTTTCCAAAATATAGTTTTTGTAATGAAACTATTTGGTCAAAAATGTTATTTCTAAAGAAAATTTGTCAAATTTTATATATCGATAGAAAAAATTTTGTCAAAATTTTATTTCTACAGAAAATTAATTGTCAAAATTTAATTATGCCATAGAAATTTATATTTCTATAGAAAGATTTTTGCCAAATTTTTATTATTGTATAGGAAAATTTTTCACTTCATAATTTCATTTCTATAAAATTTTTTAAAAGTTTTTCATATAGAAATTTTTTGTCAAAATGTTACTTTGTATAGAAAATTTTGTCAACAATTAAAGTTTTCTTTCTATTAGAAATATTTTGTTAATCAAATATTATTGTATAGAAAATTTTGTCAAAATTTATTTCTATAAAAAATGTTGTCAAAACTTTATTTGTATAGAAAAATATTTTTGGCAACATTTTTATTTTTATAGAAAATTTTGTCAAAAGACATAGAACATTTCTGAATAAAATATCTATTTTCTATTGAAAATTTTGTCAAAATTTGGAATCAACATTTGGCAAAATTCCACTTCTGGCAGAAAAATTTTTGTTAGAAATTCATTCCTATAGAATATATTTATAAAAATTGTCATTTCTTTTATTGTAAGGTTATAAGTTCCAATAGAAATTTTGAGAAGTAGCCCCTCAAGTTTGCGGAAGAGTAATTTATTAAAATCTACCAAAACAATCAAAAAATCTCTATTAGTCGGGACCATTACAGTTAAAAAAATCTACCATTTTTTGGTAGAATTCTACCAACTTGTGGGCAAACCATGTTTAAAATACCTAAGCAGATTAACAATCGTGATTAAAAAATATATGCTTGTATATAAGGAATCTTATAATATATATCGAAAATCTTATAATTTAACCCCTTCGCCATTCTAGTAGGTAGGTGGGGTAGACCGAAAAAAAGAAAGTTTCATTTAATATAGTATGCGATTTTCGCTAAATCATGATGTTAAATGTAAATATTTGTTTAGTGTCGAAGGGTATTATTTTCTTTCAAAAGTGGACTATAGAAAGAATTTGGTAATTTCATTATGTGATTAGCAATTACGTACTAATTCGATATCTGATACTTCTATTCTGCATGAATTTTATTCATTAGAATTTCATGAAACATTTTTTTAGGAACATTCTTAATAAATAAATTTAAAATGTTAAAATAAATAATTATTTTTTTCTTAATAAATAATTTTTTGAATGTACATTTTTCCAAAAATCAAACACAAGATATTATACGAGCCGTAAGTTTCCGGCCAGGCGAATACTTATGTACCCTCCACCCATCGAGATATGCCGTAAGGAAACTTTACTAAAAGGCTGTCATCCCACAAATCGAATTACTTTTGGCGTTGCCGGATAACACTTGCCGATGCAAGGTATCGTAAAACTTTTTAACACTGTCTTCTTAAATTGTAATTATAGCCCATACGGCGGTATAATATTAAACAAAAAAAAGGCAGATTTAAATACGATATAATAATCTAGTTTGACAAAAATTTTCTATTAGACAATTAATTTATGAAAAATCTTTCTATTAGAAATGAGAACCTGACAAATTTATAATCTATAGCAAATAAAATTTTGACAAAATTTTCATATAGAAATAAAAAATTGACAAATTTTCTATAGAAAAATAAAAACTTGACAAAAATTTTCTACCAGAAATAAAATGTTGACCAAAATTTCTATGGAAGTAAAATGTTGACAAAACTTAATCTATGAGCAATACAATTTTTTTGACAAAAATGTCAATATAGAAATCAAAATGATCTGAGACCAAAATTTTGTTTTATAGAAATGAAATTTTATGACAAAACCTTCTTGCACTAATAGAAATAAAATGTTTGATAACATTTTCTACAGAAATAAAATTTTTTAAAAATTTTACACATAGAAATAAAAATTTTGACAAAACACTTTTCTATAGAAATAAACTTTTTGATAAAACTTTCTATAAGAACATGAAATTTTTAACAAAACGTTTATCAGTAATAAAATTTGACAAAAATTTTTTATTGGAATAAAGTTTAGGTGATTACAAATTTTTCTATAGAAATAAAATTTTGACACAAATCTTTTCGTATGGAAATAAAATTTTGACAAAAATTGCTATTAGGAAATAAACTTTTGACAAAACTTTCTATAGTGACATGAAAATTATTTGACAAAACTTTCTATAGATAATAAAATTTACAAAATTTTGATGGAAAATAACAGTTTGGTAGATGATTCTTTTGGCGATATGGACAAAATTTTTGTGTAAAAAGTCATCGGCTATATATAAACTTAAGACCGATATTGGACACATTTATACATGGCTGTTAGAGGCCATATATTGACAAAATGTTAACCAAATCTTCAACCGTAATCGGATGACATTTTGTTCCTCAAGAGGAGTTCCGGACGCTCAAAATCTGCCGGGACGGTTTATATTGGGAACATATCATAATAATTTTTATGGACCGATATGCGACCACTTTTTGCCAATGGTTGTTCAGAGACACATCATACTTTACCACCAGTACAAATTTCAACTGATCGCGATGGAATTTTGCTCTTTCAAGAGCTTCGAGAGCGTCAAATCTGGGGACTCCGCTTCTATATGGGGGCTTAACTAATTATGGACCGATCTCGCCACCAATTCTTGCATGGTTTATAGAAGCCGTAACACCTCACTCAGGTACCAAATTATTCAACGGATCGGACTGAATTTATGCCCCTCCAAGCTGGCTCCGGGAGGTTCACAATCTGGGGATCGTATTATATGCGAGGGCATATATATAATTATGGACGATATGGCACCAATTTATTTGCATGGTTGTTAGGAGAACCGATATACCTTAAGACCACGTACAAATTTCAAACCGGAATCGATGAAATTTTTGCTCCTACCAGTGAGGTCCCAGCAAATTTGGGATCGGTTAATATCATGCGGGGCTATCGGTAACGTCGTCCGATATGGCCCATTCTTCCAAATACATCGGACCATACAATTCAATAACAACTACATATGTGCCAAGTTTCAAGTCGATAGCTTGATTTCGTCTCGGAAGTTAGCGTGATATTTCACAGTAACGGACGCGACAGACGCGACAGACGGAACATCGGGGAACGCGACATGCTCTAGATCAAATCAGAATTTCATCACGACCCAGAATATATAAATACTTTTAATGGAGGTCTTAGAGCCATATTTCGAATGTGTTACAAACGGGATGACCAAAGTTAATATACCCCCATCCTATGGTGGGTGAGGGACTATAACAAAAAAAGAAATGTACAATTTATGTAAAATCTAACATATGGCATATCCCATACTTAATTTACTATACATCGCACATTCAAATTATTTTACAAAAGTTTTCCAGCAAATTGCCCCTAAAATGTTTACATTTATGATTTCCAAAGACATTTTATTTTTGCAAAGTCCTATTGTCATTTGTCTGTTTCTTTTTCTCCACTATTTCTTTCTTTGGTCTTTAGCTTCAGATTTCAATAATTGGCCACACATTTTTGTAGAACAATTAATCGCTTGACTTAACTATTCAAATAGAAAAAACAAAAACTGACTTTAAATCCCTTTTTACATTGTGGTGCTTTCATCGCCTTATCGCAGCAGTCAGCCATTTATGCCCACACCAACTTGTATAGCGACAATGCTGAAAGGCTTAAAACATGTATTATCTGGAAATCTTTCGGCTAAAAATCTTTAATTACTGACAATTTTTGCAATTTACGTTTTTTTTTTGTGTTTTGCTATGCCAGTCATCCGCTATAACCAGAGAGTGGGAGTAGCCAGAGGATTGAGTCGAAATACCAGCAACAACCCATTTAATTGAATTGTAATTTAAACCAACAGAAAAATGTTTGCGCTTATCGATTAGATCCTGCATCCCGGCCAAAGTGAAGGTTATAGATATTCACCCATTTTTCGCGGAATTTGCTATTGGCTTGATATTTCATCTCAAATCGAAATCAATTAAAATTAACAATGCTTTTAACACTATTTGCTTTTGCATCTCATCACCATGATGTTGGAAATAATTTGCGTAATAAATTCTATCGAACAGACAAAGAGAGCCAGACTGAATCTTTTGTGTTACACAGAATAGCGATATTTTAGCCCCTAATTGATATTCGCTTAAAACATTTCTGTTTACAAAGCCCATACATTTTAATGGTTATTGCGAAACAAGGTAATAGAACAGTGGTTGCGAAAAAAAAACAACTAATGCATTGGCGAACATACATATAAACCCAGCGAAAGTATAACATATTTTTTTTTTTTTTAACCAACTCTTCAAATTCGATTATCATATATAAGACATATATATGACGACTTTTGCCGCATTTAAAAAAATAATGGAAATTCGACAAAAATTTCTATAGAAAATTTTGTCACAATTTTATT
>PGFW01051955.1:4705-21565 GCA_003123925.1 Haematobia irritans | reverse complement strand
GGTCACAAATTAACCTCCTTGTGGCTCTAGAACGCATTTTTATGGAGATATGTTCAAAATAAGTTACTCATATAAAAAATTTTATAAATAAACATTTTCATTGCTTGTATGGATGTCCTTTATTTCTTTACTCTTGCTCTGAATTAGTTATTTAACTTTATTTTTTATTTATTTATTTTTTTTTTTTAATTTAAAAAACATTGAAAATGTACCACACAAATATGAACCAAATTGCACAAAGCCGTTTACATTACAATAATAAACATAAAAAATATTATAAACGTTTTTAAACTTACCTTTGAANGGTCGCAAATTAACCTCCTTTTGACTCTAGAACGCATTTTTATGGAGATATGTCCAAAATAAGTTACTCATATAAAAAAAAATTATAAATAAACATTTTCATTGCTTGTATGGATGTCTCTTAATTCTTTACTCTTGCTCTGATTTATTTATTTAACTTTATTTTTTTTTAAATTTATTTTTTAATTTAAAAAACATTGAAAATGTACCACACAAATATGAACCAAATTGCACAAACCCGTTTACATAACAATAATAAACATAAAAAAATATTATAAACGTTTTTAAACTTACCTTTGAAATATGAAACATCGGGATAACTCTCCAATGGTAGCCCCCATAGTGGTGCTGAAGGAGTTTCAGAACGCGCTCTAGGCATAACCTAAAGTAGTAGATGGTCGTAAGGGTAATAGAAATTAAATAAAAATTGTGCAAAATTTCGTGACAAATTCTTTGTTTTTGATAACAGTAAATAAATAAAATTAATATTCGATTTATGTATGTTTATATATAAATAACCATATAATTAATTAGAAATTAAATTAAAAAAAAATATTTCTTTAGTTTAAATCAAAAGCAGACCCTAGATGGCAAGTTAAAGTTAGATGGTGTGATGGTTTTCTAGTTAAGCTTTTTTATTTAGAAGCATTTTATCTAGCATATATAGCGGCGGCTTAAGATTTAATCTTTCTTTTTGGGAGTTTTAATCTAAAGAAGAGGAAAGAAAGCAAAGAAAAAGCCATAGATATAAATAAAATGTCATAAAATGTATACACTTATGAAAGCGACAGCACTTGACATTTAGGACATTCCAAACTAATACAAAACCAACAATCCTTCCTAAAAGGATTTTGGGATCGGAGTGACTTACTTCTACTGTGACGAATATTCTGTCAGTGCCATTGTTATTGCGGGCTACCACAAAGTAAGTTCCAGAATCGGAAATTTGTGATTTTTGTACAGTGAAACGGGTATAATCATCGGAAACTTCTTTGCTAACACGATCAGATTTGGTGATATCTTTGGTACCCTTCATGAAGGTCACTATATATGGAAAAAAACAAAAAAAACAAAAAAAATTAAAACAATTTATATGAATATAACTGAATAAAAACTTACATTTTGGTTTAGGATCTCCAGCAATTCTGAAGGACAAGGAGAAGGGATCTCCTACAGCAATCTTCATTTCGGTATCTGGTCTAGACAAGAATAGTGGCGGTCTTTCGTCCTTTTCCACACCCACCGCAACATCAACGGTAGCATGTGATTCCATGCGACCAAAAGCATTTTGAGCCCGGCATGTATAGGAACCCTCATGTTCGGGTGTAGCATTCATAATGGCCAAAGTGTAGACACCCTTCTCATAGAATGTCTTAACACCTGGCTTACCAGCCAATGGTTCACGCTGACGGAACCATTGTACCTCAATGGGTGTTGTAGTCTGCATAAATTCAGCCGTAATGGCAATGGTACCACCACCGCATACAACTTGGTTACCCAAAGGAGCAAGGAAATGTGGCTTATTCGGGTCACGATGATAGAATCCAAGAGTTTGTTCCTGGGCAAAACGTTCACGTCCCTTGAAATCGACTTGATGGGTAATCTTATTTTCGGCAGCCTCATTACGAGCCACACAAGCATACAAGCCGGAATCCTTTTCGGTGGGATTTTGAATAATCAACTTGGAGAAGCCATCATCACTATCGACCTGAACATATTTGTCACCAGGTATAAGCATTTCCGAACCCTTAAACCATTGTATTTCGGGACGTGGTTTACCACGTACACGGCATTCCAAAACCAACTCATTGTCAGTAAGAGAATAAGTGTCTGTGGAATTTGGGGAAAAAAAGGGGAATTAGTGATTTGGTCTCCTTTGTCTATGGGCAGTTGAATGTGATAAAATTTTTGGTATAGCTAATTTTGTTTTCAGATTTGTTAGTCAATTCACATACTGGATCAAAAAAATTTTTGAAATTCAATGTTTACTTCAAATTTAATAAGATATTTTGTTTTTAGTAGAAAATTTTAGTTTTTATATGTTATTGTTTGTAATGAATTTTTTTAAATCGACTAAAACTATTTTGCCAGTAGTAATTTTAAATATTGATCATCGAGAAGTCGACTTATAATGATTTTAAAAGGTTATTCGAAATGCTTAAAATTCTGAAATTTCATTATCTCATATCTACTTAATCGTTCTTTTGAAGCATTTTTTGACATTTGACTAAATGCAATTCATACGAAAAATCGTTAACCGAGGTTTTTTTTTTTCTAAATATGCTATAAAGAGTTTATTAATTTTAATTTTTAACTGATCTTTGGTCGCTTAACTCGAATAAGTATGTTTATTAAGATTATCATTATTTATTGAAATTTTTTATCGATTTATTTTTTTTTTTACCTTATGTGATAAAAATTTTCTTTTATTCCTGTAGAAAATTTTGTCAAATTTTAATTCCATAGAAAAATTTTGTCAACATTTTTAATTCTATAGAAAATTCTTTAGGTCGCCTAACTAATTAAGTAAATTTCATTAAGATTAAATTTTGCAAATATTATTTCTATAGAAAATTTTGTCAAAATGTATTTTCTATAGAAAATTTTGCAAAATTTATTTCTATAGAAAATTTTGTCAAAATTTTATTTCTATAGAAAAATTTTTGTCAAAATATTGTATTTCTATAGTGAAAATTTTGTCAAAATTTTATTTCTATAGAAATTTTGTCAAAAATTTTTATTTCTATAGAAATAAATATTGTCAAAATTTTATTTCTACTAATGAAAATTTTGTCAAAATTTTATTTCTATAGAAAATTTTGTCAAAATTTTATTTTCTATTGAAAATTTGTTCAAAAGTTTTATATTTCTATAGAAATTTTGTCAAACATTTTTTATTTCTGTGGGAAATTTCGTCAAAACTTTTATTTTTATAGAAAATTTGTCAAAATTTTATTTCTATAGAAAATTTTGTTCAAAATTTATTTCTATAGAAAAATTTTATTTTTATAGAATTATTTTGTCAAATTATATTTCTATAGTAATTTTGCAAATTTATTTCTATAGAAAATTTTGTCCAAATTTTATTTCTATAGAAGAAATTTTTGTTCAAACATTTTATTTCTGTGGAAATTTTGTCAAACTTTATTTTTTATAAGAAATTTGTTGTCAAAATTTTTATTTCTATAAGAAAATTTTGTTCACAATTTTATTTCTATAGAAAAAATTTATTTTTATTAGAATGATTTTAGTCAAATTATATTTCTATTAGAAAATTTTGTCAAAAATTTTATTTACTATAGAAATTTTGTCAAAATTGTATTTCTATCAGAAAATTTTTGTCAAAAATTTTATTTCTATAGAAAATTTTGTCAAAATATTTATTTTCTATAGAAAATTTTGTCAAAATTTTATTTCTATTAGGAAAATTTTGTCAAATTTTATTTCTATAGAAATTTTGTCAAAATTTATTTCTATTAAATTTTGTCAAAAATTTTATTTCTATAGAAAATTTTGTCAAGCATTTTATTTCTGTGGAAAATTCCGGTGTCAAACTTTTATTTTCATAAGGAACATTTTTTGTCAAAATTTATTTCTATTAGAAAATTTTGTCAAAATTTTATTTCTATAGAAAAATTATTATTTTTATAGAATAATTTGTCTCAAAAATTTATTTCTATAGAAAATTTTTGTTCAAATATTTAATTTCTATAAGAAATTTTATGTCCAAATTTTATTTCTATTATAAAAATTTTGGTCAAACATTTTATTTCTTGGAAAAATCTTTGTTCAAACTTTTTATTTTTATAGAAATATTTTGTCAAAATTTTATGTTCTATAGAAATTTTGTCAAAATTTTATTTCTATTAGAAAAATTTATTTTATAGATATTTTTGTCAAAATTATTATTTCTATAAAAATTTTGTCAAAATTTTTATTTTCTATATTAAAATTTTGTCAAATTTATTTCTATGAGAAAATTTGTCAACAATTTTTATTTCCTGATTAGAAAATTTGTCAAAATTTTAATGCCATTAGAGATTTTTTCAAAATTATAGTCTATAAAAATTATTTGTCAAATTTTTATTTTCTTACCGAAAATTCTTGTCAAAATGTTATTTCCATAGAAAATTTTGTCAAAATTTTATTTCAATAGAAACTTTTGACAAAATTTTATTTCTATAGAAAATTTCGACAAATATTTATTTCTATAAAAATATTTGTAAAAATTTTATTTCTATAGAAAATTTCGACAAATATTTATTCTATAGGAAAATTTTGTAAACATTTATTTCTATATGAAAATTTTGTAAAAGTTTTATTTTAATTAGAAAATTTTTTCAAAATTTATTACTTATATAGAAAGATGTAAAAATTTTAGTCTATAGAATAATTTCGACAAAATATTTAGTTTCTATAGAAAATTTTGTAAAACTTTATTTCTATAGAAAATTTTGCTAAAAATTTTATTTCTATAGAAAATTTTGTCAAAATTTTATTCTATTTAGAAATTTCGACAAAAAAATAATTTTATTTCTACGTACGAAAAATTCCGTAAACAACTTTATTTCTATAGAAAATTTTGTAAAAACTTATTTTTATAGAAAAATTTTGTCAAAACATTTTATTTCTATTATTAAAATTTTGCAAAATTTTAATTCCATTAAAATTTTTTCAAAATTATATTCTATAGAATTTATTATCAAAATTTTATTTTCTACAGAAAAATTTTGTCAATAATGTTAATTCCATCAGAAAATTTTTTCAAAATTTTATTTTCTATAGAAAAATTTCGGACAAATATTTATTTCTATTAAAAAAATTTTTGTAAAAAATTTCATTTCTATAAGAAAATTTCGACAAATATTTTATTTCTGTTAAGAAAATTTTGTCAAAATTTTAAGTCATAAGAAAATTTTATCAAAATGTTATTTCTATAGGAAAATTTTGTAAATTTTAATTCCATAAGAGATATTTTTCAAGAATTATATTGTCTATAGAAATTATTTGTCAAAATTTTATTTTCTACAGAAAATTTTGGTCAAAATGTTATTCCATAGAAAAATTTGTTCAAAATTTTATTCTATAGAACTATTTGACAAAATTTTATTTCTATAGAAAATTCGACAAATATTTATTTTCTATAGAAATTTCGTAACAACTTTATTTCTATAGAAAATTTTGTTAAAAAACTTATTTTTATAGAAAATTTTGTAAACATTTTATTTCTATATAAAATTTTGTCAAAATTTTAATTCCATAAAGATTTTTTTCAAAATTATATGTCTATAGAAATTATTATCAAAATTTTATTTCTACAGAAAATTTTGGTCAAAATGTTATTTCCATAGAAAAATTTTTTTCAAATTTTATTTCTATAGAAAATTCGCAAATATTTTATTTCTATAAAAAAATTTTGTAAAAATTTATTTCTATAGGAAAAATTTCGACAATATTGTATTTCTTGTAGAAAATTTTGTCAAATTTGAAGTCCATATAGAAAATTTTTATCAAAATGTTATTTCTATAGATAAATTTTGTCAAAGATTTTAATTCCATAGAGATAATTTTTCAAAATTTATTATGTCTATAGAATTATTGTCAAACAATTTTATTTCTATCAGAAAATTTTGTCAAAATGTTTATTTCCATTAGAAAATGTTTTGTGCAAAATTTTATTTCTATAGAAACTTTGACCAAAATTTATTTCTATAGAAATTTCCGACAAATATTTATTTCTATAAAAAATTTTATTTCTATAAAAAAAATTTGTAAAAAATTTTATTTCTATAGAAAATTTCAGAAACAAATATTTGATTTCTATAGAAAATTTTGTAAACATTTTATTTCGTATTAGAAAATTTGTAAAGTTTTATTTAATAGAAAATTTTGTCAAAACTTTACTTATATAGAAAATTCAAAATTTTTATGTCTATAGAAAATTTCGACAAATATTTATTTCTATAAAATTGAAAACTTACATATATTGTAAAAATTTATTTCTATAGAAAATTTTGTTCAAAAATTTGATTTCTATATGAAATTTGAAAAATTTTTTCTATAGAAAATTTCGTAAAAATTATTTCTATAGAAATTTCCGTAACAACTTTATTTTCTATGAAATTGTAAAAACTTATTTTATAGAAAATTTATTTGTAAACATTTTATTTCTATAGAAAATTTTGTCAAAAATTTTATTTCTGTAGAAAATTTTGTCAAAATTTTAATTCATAGTAAAAATTTTTGTCAAAATTTTATTTCTGTAGAAAATTTTATCAACATTTTAATTCTATAGAAATTTTTGTCAAAATTTTGATTCCATAGAAAAATTTTGTCAAAATTTTAATTCTATAGAAAATTTTGTCAAAATTTTATTTCTATAGAAAATTTTGTCAAAATGTTATTTCTATAGAAAATTATGTCAATATTTTATTTCTATAGAAAATTATGTCAATATTTTATTTTTGTAGAAAATTTTCTCAAAATTGTATTTCTATAGAAAAGTTTGTTCAAATGTTAATTCCATAGAAAAATTTTGTCAAAATTTTATTTCTGTAGAAAATTTTGTCAAAATTTTAATTCTATAGAAAAATTTTGCCAACATTTTAATTCTATAGAAATTTTTGTCAAAATTTTAATTCCATAGAAAAATTTTGTCAAAATTTTAATTCTATAGAAAATTTTGTCAAAATTTTAATTCTATAGAAAACTTTTTTAAAATTTTATTTCTATAGAAAATTTTGTTAAAATTTTATTTCTATAGAAAATTTTGTCAAAATTTTATTTCTATAGAAAATTTTGTCAATATTTTATTTTTATAGAAAATTTTGTCAAAATTGTATTTCTATAGAAAATTTTGTCAAAATTTTAATTCCATAGAGAAATTTTGTCAAAATTTTATTTCTGTAGAAAATTTTGTCTAACTTTTACTTCTATAGAAAATTTTGTCAAAATGTTATTTCTATAGAAAATTTCGACAAATATTTATTTCTATAGAAAATTTTGTAAAAACTTTATTTCTATACAATTTTTTTTTTAAATTGTATTTTTAAATTTTTTGTCAATATTTTTTTTCGTTTTGTAGAA
The DNA here is from genome assembly GCA_003123925.1 of Haematobia irritans. Classification (NCBI taxonomy): domain Eukaryota; kingdom Metazoa; phylum Arthropoda; class Insecta; order Diptera; family Muscidae; genus Haematobia; species Haematobia irritans. The sequence continues at coordinate 14,176 of PGFW01051955.1, read as the reverse complement.
AATTTTGTCAAAATTTTCTTTCTATAGAAAATTTGATTTGATTTTTGTTTACCTTTTGTTTTTTGTTATTCAAATTTCAATTGATTTCAGCATTTGATCATTAAATTCTGATGTTTCTGTTTTTCTTTGGAAATTTTTCAAAATTAATTCCCCCATTAGCTATACCAAAAATTTGCAATCAACAATCAAACTTTGAAAAATCTTAATCTAAAACAGTGGACAAAACAACGACATTAAATTGTTCATCATACATTTAAACAAAAACAATCGTATGTGATTATTGAGTTTGTTTATGACAATGTATGAGCGAGAGACACACAGACAGACAGAGAGTGAGTGAGAGAGTGAGAGAGAAACTTTTCGTTGTATGTCCTAGCAAATATAGGAAAATTGTAATAGTGATAATGATTTGAAATACCTCGTATGGATTGAACAAAATAGGCTGGTTGTGGTGTATTCTCGTAGTGTTTATAAATGCGTAACATACACTGGCTAACCGAATCACCATAATCATTATAGGCCCTACACACATATTGACCACTATCATGTTCTTCGGCCTCGATTATCTCCAATATAGCATCACCATTATGGAATGTGGTATAATAGCGTGGATCATTGGGTAAGGAGCGATTATTCTTTAGCCACTCAGTGTTGATGGTCTCACCATCATAGACGACACTACAGGTTAATCGTATATTGCCGCCTTCGCTTACTGTGCGATCATGGAGCAGAGAGCTAAATAAGGGTTTACGACCTGATGGTATACTACGGCCTAAGGATTTACGTTGGGATAAAATATCACCGGCCATACTACTACCAGAACGTGCCATTCTTCCCCGGTATTCTTCGGCCGATGTGGTGGCAGTCGAGGCTCTCTGTGATGTTGCCGCTGCTGCTGCTGCATAACCATTAATGGCCATTTCCTCAGCTGAGGCCATTAATTTTTTCAAATCATTTATTCTGATATCTTTGGTAATGGCCTCAATGCGTTCATTGGTTTCGGCAAAGCAAGAGAATGTACCACAGTCTGCGGGAATGGGATTACGTATGATCAGTTTACTAATGCCACCAATTTCCTCTACAACACGGTAACGGTTATTCGAAATTGTATGGTCATCTCGTATCCAGGTTACATTGGGTCGACCATGAATATTACACGACAAAGTCATTTCACAGCGTTCTGCATCATAGGAGGCTAAAGAAATAGTGGTTCAACAAATAGTGGTCATCTTTTACTGTGAAAAAACACACCACTCTCCTAGTTGGTGGGGAAGGCAGAAACTTACCTGTTATCGGGCTACTAAAACTGGAAGGTAGTCTATCTACAGCACTATCATAGATTTTCAAATCACATGTACAGTCGACCGAATTGCGACTATTACGCACCACACATTTATATAGACCCGTATCATCGGGACGTGCATCATAGATTTCCAAACTTAAGGCTCCATTAATGTTATAGATTTTATGGCGACTATCCTTGGTCACACGTTCTTCACCTCTTACCCAGTAGACATCTTCAATGAATCCACTGACATAGCAAATCAATTGGGCCTTTGTACCCGCCGCCATGACCATAGGTTTCATGGGTGTTTCCAAACACAATTTAAATTTGGCATCCTTGGATCTTGACTTAATTTCGGCCATTTCTTCTTCGGCATCTTTTAAAGATTTCTCCACTCTTGAATAAGAGACAGGAAGTGGACCATCTTCATTGTGATCCAGGTGATGGGATGACTTCTGCGTTTTATCGCTAACCTTGTAATCGGCCATATCAATAAATTTGGAAATTTTCATTTCACCACTATCACTTTCAGCATAACAGGTGTAGAGGCCAGTATCCAGGGGGTCTGGATTCGTTATCAGCAATTGGTAAATGCCATCATGAAGCTCTTGATATTTGAATTTCGCACTATCCTCTGGCAGAAGGGTATTGTCCTTTTGCCAATAGACTGTGGGCTTGGGATTACCCGAAACTTTACACTCCAATGTAAGGCGATTGTCATGAGAATGATATGCATCTAAATGGTGAAGAATGGAGAACATACAAAAGAAAAGGACATCATAAACATGGTGCTTTGATGGAGAATGCTGAAGCGTTGGTGAAGTGGATTAGTAATGGCCATAGAATGAAAAATGTGTACATACCTTCTCAACACAAAGGACAGATCACTTGGGACTCTTGTTTTCCTTATACCTAGAGGACCACCTACCTTTAATGCCTTTGCTAAAGACTGGGGCAATAAGCTCTTCCTTGCCAGTCGAATATACAAACAAATTGCAGGTGGAAACAATTTCATTTTCTGGACCTCTTACCCTCAATGTATATTGACCAGCATTCTCTTCGGTGACACCGATCAATTGGAGCCAAGCAATACCATCTTGCATGGACAATTTACTCTTTGGTCCAAAAGCAATGGGATTGTCATTGTGGAACCAGCGCGCTGCTGGCTCGGGTCCATCAATGTTAACCATCCATTTGACATTGGATCCCTCTTTGACGGTACGATTCGATAGGAAATTCCTAAAGTAGAGTTGCTTTTTGAGATCGGGAGGTGGCATGGCCTCACGACGACGGCCACCACCACCACCGCTTTCATCATCATCGGGCTTCTTCTTCTTCTTTTTCTTGCCCTCCTGGCCTTCACCACTTGCACTCTCTTTGTCATCTTCAGTCTCTGTGTCACCGGTAGGTTTAACCGGAGGCATACCCTTGCCGGGAGACACATGACGGCGTGCTTTGGTTTTCACCGTAACCATATGGGAAATCTCAGCTGTTCCCTCACGATTTTCAGCTTGGCAAACATATTTGCCACTATCAGCTGGTGTGGGATCCATAATGAAGAGTTCACAGGTACCATCATCATGGTCGGTTTGTTGATATTTATCATTGGCCTCGATGACTACACCATCCTTGACCCAGGTCACAGTGGGTGTGGGAAGACCACGAACATGAACATCCAATTGTAATTCATGCAATTTGCCATGATAGGTGTCCTTAATGTTGCGAGTGAAAGTGGGTGGTATATCACCAGTACCGGGATCTGAATAGACTTCCAAACGGCAAGAGGTTTCACAATCGCCTGTTTCATCACGGGCCCAGCATCTATATTCACCAGCGTCCTCTAGAGAAGCATTGGGAATTTCCAGAATACACAAACCCTCATTGTAACGGCCACGACATTTGGGAGAATTTTGCATGGGTTCTCCATTCTTGAACCATTTGACTTGAGGTTCCTTGGCCTCCAAGAAGCAAGAGATTTTCACCTTTGAACCCTCAGCCACAACACGATCCTTCATCTTTGTTGGGAAATAGATGCCAATGACCTTTTCACGTTTCTTCAAACTACCAGTCTCGGAAGCGCTTTCAGCTGCCGAGACATTTATCGAAGACGCCATCTCAGTCTCTGAATCATCTTCCTTGCGTGGTTTACGGCCCTTTTTGCCCTTGCTCTCGGTTTCCGATTCACTGTCAGCAGCCGCAGGTTTTCCCTTTGGTTTCTCCGGCTCCACTTGTTTGGGTTTCAACAAACTCTTATCGGCATGGAACACACCATGGATATTATCGGCAATGTGATGCTCTTTTCCCTCAAAGTGCACCAAATGGGTAATTTCCGCTTTGCCAGCATTATTCTCAGCTCGGACCATGTATTTACCCTTGTCCTTGATGTTGGGACAATCGAGGACCAATTCAAGGGTGCCATCGGCATGATGGAAGGTATGGAAACGGCCACCGTCTTCAATTTCAATATTATCACGAAGCCATTGAATCTTGGGTGTAGGTTCACCGCGTACACCTGTCTCCAGAACCAATTCATTGGTATTAAGATGATAGGTTTCTATTGGGAAACAATGGAGGAAAATTCAAATTCAATACAAGAGTCATTACATAAGAATCGTTAATGTTGTTGTTCTTGTGCCAAAGAACCATGGGGGGACAGCTAGCTAAACTAGCCATATTAGAAGATTGCACAATCTTCTCATATACACAGAAGAACGAACACTCACACACACCTTGCTACCTTGTATGTTAAGCTCTTACCTTTCAATGGACGCACAAACACTGGTTCTGTTTCCGTGGCTGTTTTTGGATCGTACACATACAACTTGGCCGATTGGGTGATCTTGCAATACTCGTTCTGGGCTATTAGAGTGTATACACCTGAATCTTCGGGTTCACATTTCAAGAATTCCAGGGAAGCCAAACTATCGCGATTCATATTGCGAATACGTGGGCCATATGTAATGTTTTGATCATCTTTGGTCCATTTACAAGTGGGATTAGGACCCTTGACCACAGCCTGTAACTTTACCTTGGATCCAATGGCCACATAACGATTGGAGATATTTGCATCGAAGAACAATTGAGATCTTGGTGGGGGTTCTGGCATACGGCTGCGTCTCTCATAATGACCTCCTTCGTCTTTTTCTGACTTGGGCAAACGGGCCGCCCTTTCGGCCTTAGAACCCTTTTGGCTACCCTCACCCTCACTCATGATGCTAGACAAGACACTGGAGCGTCTGGAGCCGTGCATTACATCCACCACAACACTATGCGATGTTTGTTGTGTGCCTAATTTATTTTGGGCTACGCAGGTGTAATTGCCACTATCGGCTGGTGTGGGCTTGTTAATGATTAGCTCACAAATGCCATCCAAATGTTCAATTTGTACAATACGATCGTCTAGTACAACTGGTAATTGGTCTTTGATCCAAGTGATAACAGGACGAGGGTTGCCACGTATCTTGGTATCGATAATCAAATCGTTTTCAGATGAATGGTAAACATCTACGAGTATGTGTGTGTGTGCGAGGATGATGCGCGGGGAGAGAAAAGAGAGAGAGATAGAGTTGTTACAAAATTAATTTTTCTAGCCCAGAGATAACGGCTATTTTTGGTAAATTATACACACACACGTAAACAGGCATAGACAATGACAGCGATGAAAAACAAAGATGAAGAGAGGACACATACTCAGACACCTCAGTACCCATACATTTGTCGCCCGTAGTAATAGCATCAATCAGAAGATCAAACGATCTTCGGCCAAAACAACTGAGTCTCTTCGAGTTGTAACTGGTGTAGGTGTATGGGTGAGGTGAATAGCAGTTTTAGTGCAGAGGAGATGATGTTCTACACATACACACACTATACGTATACACGAATTCGTTTCGTTCACCATACCTCTAAGTGGTAGTGCAAAAATGGGTTCATGCTCGTCGCCATCCGTTTGCGCCGAATACACCTTGAAATAGCACGACGTTTCGATTTCACTGTAATCATTGCGGGCCACACATTTGTAAACACCCGAAGATTCTGCATTGACATTTCGCAATTCGATAATAGCCTTGCCTTCTTCATTGAGATTCTTTACATTGTCACCATAGGTAACCCATTTGTCATCCTTTTGCCAACGGCAATTAGGTTCGGGTCCAATGACAGTGCATACAAAACGCACTGTGGTACCCTCCAAAGCCATGCGATCCCTTAATTGGGTGGCAAATTGCAATTTTTGTTTACCCGAAATTTTGGGTTCGGGTGAGGCACGAGGTGCCCTACTCTTGGCTGCGGCAGCTGCCTCAGCTCTTCTTTGATCCGATTCACCTTTCGATTTCATGGCTTCTTCCATGGCTTTGCGTGCCTCATTTTCTTTGACACGGCTCAAACGACCACGGGCATGGAATATGCCAGGTACATGGTAGTGTAGATTTTTGCCCACCTCAATGGAGTGGGAAATTTGAGCTTCACCACTAGAGTTAATGGCCTTGCAAGTGTACGCACCGCTATCCCGGTTATTGGGTTTATAGATTAACAGCTTGTAGACACCATGGGCCTCTTCAAGTTTGGTGAACTTGACATTGGGTTTGATTTCAAATACGCCACGCCACCAGGTAACCACCGGCCGGGGAACACCATGGATGTGTACCTCAATGGTTAGTTCATCGTCACGCATGTGATAGTATTCTTTCAAGAAGAACAAAAAATAAGGATAATGTAATTGGGGCTAATCTCTCTTTTATTCTCTGCTATACCTACCTCTCACTAATTTAAATGATGGGGGAGCTGGTTGATCCTTAAACACTTCATAGATGGTCACATAACATGATGATGTGACCTCATCATTCATGTTGGCAATGACACAGGAATATTCACCAGAATCCAAAATCGTAGTGTTCACCACTTCCAGGGCACAAATGTTGTTGTTATTGCTAATGCGATGGGTACCATCACGTTCCAATTGTTTGCCATCCTTAAACCATTTCACCGACAACTCAGGACCTCCAATGGCACAGGCTAAACGTACATTGTGTCCTGCCTCCACAGTACGATCCGAAAGGAAGACAACGAAATGGGGTAAACGCTTTTGTTCACGTCTACGCTTCCATTCCTCATCACGTTCTTTTTCGCTACGGCGCACAGCAATACTGTATTTACGCAATTGTTTGGCAAACTCTTCACCTTCCTCTTCTGCAATTTGCTTCCAGCGTTCCTCATCATCGGGATCGGGACGGGTGAAGCCTTCCGAAGAGCTACTGCTGCGGCGGGTCTCCGTGGGTAATTCACCCAATTCGTCGAGCTCTTCGTCGCCATGTTCTTCGTCGAGATCATCGTAGCGGGATTCACCACCTTCTTCATATCTGGAACTAAATTCATCGTGCTCTTCTCCTCCAGATTCACCTTCCTCACCACCATCTTCCGCCTCTTCGGCCTCCTCAGCTTCGGCTTCTTCTTGGGCTCGGCGTTCGGCTTCTTCACGCTCGCGTTCTTCTTCTTCGGCCTTAAGGCGTTTTTGTCTTTCCTCAAAGGTCTCGGCCTTGGGTTTGGCTGCAAGTTTGGCAGCCTCTTCCTCGGCCGCCTTGGCTGCGGCCTTGGCTTGTTCCTCCATTTGCAAAGCCAATTTGGACTTCTTTGGTGGTGGCTTAGGACCTGGACCAGCTTGTTGATTTTTGTCCTCAAACATTTTCTTGCTGGCCTTCTGGCCACCTCCCATCTCCAATTTCAGGGTCAATTTAGGACTGGGCGATTTTTCTTTCTTCTCTTTCTTCTTGGGAGCGGCTTTCTTCTTACCCTTTTTGCCCTTCTCGGCAACTTCATCGCCTTCGTCCCCATCAACACTATCCTCCCGATCCATACCATCTTCACCACCCTCATTTTCCGAGGTTCCACCTGGGCTTGTGGATTCCTTGTCAGCTGATTTGCGGGCCGACCGTCCTTTTTTGCCACCTTTTCCTTTCTTTTTGGGTTTAACCTCTTCCACTACTACCTCCTCTTCTTCTTCCTCGTATTCTTCATACTCCTCCACCACATAGATAACCTCAACATTTGAGACATCCATAACTGCAGCACGATCGATAACCGACATATCAGAGGTTATATAACGCACAGGTTTTTGTGCCTCCATAGGCTCGGAAATATCCATAACTAAGGCCCGATCGAAGACTGCTGTATTGGAGATGAGTAATGTTTTTAAATCACGACCCAACTCAAAAGGAGTTTTCTCCTTTTCTTCACGCTTCAAGAAAGGTGTAATACTACGCCATGTCGAAGGAGTTGCACTACGCCTGGTCATGTACAAGGTGAAAGGTGTTTGACTGCGTCCTCGAATGGGAGTAGCACTACGGCCACGTAGACTTCCCGGAGTGGGTGATTTTAGTTTACGCCTTTTCTGAGCAGGAACTTGTAATGTATCCGGGGCTGGGGTAGCCTCTGGCTCTTCCGAATCACGGGTATCGGCTGCCGTTGTTTCACCTTCGGTCTCGCCCATTGTTGTAGGACTTTGACTCTCTTCAAAATAAAAGAAGGATTACGACGACTAGATCACTCCACTATTCTTATGATAGAACAAAAAATAAAAGCTCTAGTTATGATTTTAATTTTTACGGGAAAAACGAAACAATCTTTTGAAGAAAAAGAAAGCGAACATATTTTTCGAAAAAAATTAAAATCATAACTAGAGCTTTTATTTTTTGTTCTATCATAAGAATAGTGGAGTGATCTAGTCGTCGTAATCCTTCTTTTATTTTGAAGAGAGTCAAAGTCCTACAACAATGGCGAGACCGAAGGTGAAACAACGGCAGCCGATACCCGTGATTCGGAAGAGCCAGAGGCTACCCCAGCCCCGGATACATTACAAGTTCCTGCTCAGAAAAGGCGTAAACTAAAATCACCCACTCCGGGAAGTCTACGTGGCCGTAGTGCTACTCCCATTCGAGGACGCAGTCAAACAACTTTCACCTTGTACATGACCAGGCGTAGTGAACTCCTTCGACATGGCGTAATTACACCTTTCTTGAGCGTGAAGAAAAGGAGAAAACTCCTTTTGAGTTGGGTCGTGATTTAAAAACATTACTCATCTCCAATACAGCAGTCTTCGATCGGGCCTTAGTTATGGATATTTCCGAGCCTATGGAGGCACAAAAAACTGTGCGTTATATAACCTCTGATATGTCGGTTATCGATCGTGCTGCAGTTATGGATGTCTCAAATGTTGAGGTTTTATCTATGTGGTGGAGGAGTATGAAGAATACGAGAAGAAGAAGAGGAGGTAGTAGTGGAAGAGGTTAAACCCAAAAAGAAAGGAAAAGGTGGCAAAAAAGGACGGTCCGCCCGCAAATCAAGGCTGCAACTAAGGACAAAATGGTACTGGCCATCCAATCGCCAGGGGTGTCGAACCCTACGGTAAAATATCGAAAGGTAGGTATGTGCGCGACAATATAACGAGATCATCCCCAGGTAGAGATTTGTGCTCGGTTGCGGAAGACGCTACATAAGTGTTGATGGGGAGAGCGCGATGAGAGAAAATTTCATTAGTTGCGACCTGTGGAACTGAGGGCAAAAATGAAATTGGAGTAGTACAGAATAAAATGTAGAGAATGCCGACTTTTCACATGGGATCATGGATATAAACAAGACTGACATGCAGAAAAGAAATAAATAGTTCGCCCAGTCACCTTCAATTGAGGCCTCCCATGATAATATTTGGAGTGAATGGGATATGATGGGCCGCAAGGCACCAGCACATAAGATACAAACCAATCCCCAGATTTAAGCTGTTCGGAGCCTTCAAAAAGAAGAAAATTTCAATACGATGCGGCCTTGTAGAGAGCTCGTTAAAGGATACAATCGCAGTGCTACAAAGTAGGTCTGTCCTAAATAGCCACGGCTCTAACTACCAAAAAACCAATTGAAAGTAACTATGGAATTGGCTCTTCGACTTAAATTCGGTCAGAGATAGTACAAGCCAAGGGCCGCAGCCAAGGCGGCCGAGGAAGAGGGCGCCAAACTTGCAGCCAATACCCAAGGCCGAGATACCTTTTGAGGAAAGATATACGACAAGATACAACAAAACGCATTAAGGAGCCGAAGTAAGTACAAAAGAAAATTTTCGCAGAGCGTTATTAAGAGTCGTATAAGAAAAATATTCTGTCCGAAGAGCCCAATGATTATAAGATATAAGTCTGTAGAAATTT
>PGFW01051942.1:351-11757 GCA_003123925.1 Haematobia irritans | reverse complement strand
AAAAATATTTTTTTATATAATTTTAATAATTATATATACGGTTTTAAACTGTAGCATTTTGAAAGGGGTATGCTAAATTTATAAACCGTAGCATACCTTTAGGCTAAAATTATATATAGTCATAAATAACAGAGAGTTAAAAAATAAAAAAAATAATGAAATTTGAACTACGGTATCATCTAAGCTAAATTGCTTCATTAGAGATTATCATAATTCAAATTGTAATAGAAGACTAAATTTTATTAAAAACTGATTTTCACAATCTAACAATAATTTTTGCAAAAACTTTTTTTTAAAGTTTGTTTTGTAACAATTTCAAATAAAATAATTAAACGGCTAACTTTTAAGGAAATAGTTTTCTAAATCTGAAATAATGTTACAAATAAGTTTAACTTTTTGTTATAATCGAAGAACATTTATTTAAAACGTTTTTTTTTCTTCAGTTGTTTAATTAAGCTTTCATATTGCACAGAAAAAAAAATTTCACGAAAGCATTTTTCCAATTAAAGTCTTAAAAAATATTCAAAATAAAAAATTTCATTGATTCAACCAAAATTTTTTGATTTGAAACAAAATTCCCAATCACAAAATTTAAAAGTATCAATTTAATTTTTAATCGCGATCAATTAATTTTTTATATTGACTTTTCAAATAATGTTTTAAATTGAGAAAGGTTGATACGGCTCAATAATTTGGGTCAATATAAACTTGACGTATTTCTCGAATTTGCAATCTTAAAAAACCTGAACACCCCTCATTTTCAAGGGTGTGTGTGTGTGTAGAATGTTGCTCCTATTTTGATTTTGGAATTGCACTCTTCTAGTATCCAAAATGCTCGTCCAAGCAAGAGAGAGCAGCGGTATCAAATTTTGCTCGCGCATCGCGAAAAATCCGAGGCTACTCTGAACGCAAGACAGGGCGAAAAATCGCTAAAAGTTGCCAAAAATCACCGTTACAAATGTTATTTAAAGTGTTTGGGGAACGTTTTGTCGCCAGCCAGGGAAGTCTGGATCCGGGGGAGATCGAAATACCCGGAAGCCGCTGAGCCGACAAAGAGAGTTGCCGGTAGTTTCAAGCGCAAACCACTAACCTCTCTCTCCGTAGATTGCGCAAATACAGCTGGATGTATCGTCAACAAATCCGTGGCATCGAGCCAAAAAAACGAGCCGGAACTATTCGATCTTACAAGAAGGTAGTGACCTCCCAAAATCGCGATGATAAACAATAATACGACGCCAAGCGCGATCCCGGAGCGTGTAACACACGATGCGACTGCGTGGTAATGGACGGACGAAACCTACGTTCAAGAGTCGATTACAAGCAGCTTCCGGGACAGGAGTTTTAATACGGCCAAAAGTGAAGGGGGAATGTAGCAGATTATTTTCAAGCACATAAAACTGTCAAAGTTCGCAAGAAATATCTGGCTTGGCAAGCCATCCTGTACCTTGTGGATTTGAAAAGCAGCATTTCATAGCTTCCCGGGACTGTCAAACCAAGAAATTTACGTGAAAGAGTGTTTGAATAAGACGTCTGCCTGGGCCTTTCTGAAGAAACACGGTTGTTCGTGTACTGTTTTAGCCTGATTTGGCATCCTGCGCATTACGGTAAAAAGGCATGGAGTGGTACGGATGTGCGCCGCAACAAACGTGCAGGTGGTCCAAGGACAAGAAACCCTCGTGCTCAATGCAACGCCAGAGCTCCGCCCAATTGGAAAGAAATGAGGGCTATGTCAAGCAGGAACCTAAAGAAGACCAAAAAAAAAACTGCTAAGGGACGAAGGCAGGCAGTTCAATGGCAAACTGGCTTTCTGAGAAGAGGAAGGTGGACAAGGGTGCGTGTACAAAATCTGATGGCAGGTGTCAAGCGTGAGGCTCGGCATTCGGATTTGGAAAAGCGAAAGCCAACTGAATATTTTCCCTGTTGATTTTATACTAAGTAACTTGAGAGAGAAGAAATTAATTTGGATTTTTTAAATATAAACGATTCACCGATTACACAGCGTTTTCCCTGACCAAATTTTGACCGATCACCCTTAACTATCAATTTCTGTGAATGAAGACATTTCAATTGAAAAATTAATTGAATGGAATTCTCGATTGAATCAGAAATATATATTATACTAGTGCCGTACGAAATTCGAGACAGCTGACAGTTTTTAATAAATTTACTCAATTTGAGGGACTTATGAACTCAATTTTAAAGCAAACTTTCTCCCATTTTTTAGTGGAAATATTGTACTATATTATTTTTTTAGTAAAATTGTGTACTATATTTTTACTATATTTTGGAAAGATAAGTGAACTCGAATTCTCAAAGTTTCAAATTTTCAAAGTTTAAAATTTTTATTGTAGTCAAAATAAAAATGTTTGTATAAATTTAGTTTGTTTAAAATTGATGAGTATTTGGTAAAATTTGTGTTATAAAATATTCATGCCATATTTGTTTAAACTTCTTCAAACTAGCAGCATTTTTAATTACGCATATTATTACTGTCCCATTTACTAGCGGCCATAACGCTAGGCCGGAAATTTTACCTTCACAAAAAAGTAAAACATAATTGAAAACTGCCACAACATAAAAAGCACAGAGAAAAATTGTCATTTTTTTAGTACGTATAGGTGGTTGGTAGGATGGATTTGTGGAGAGTGTATAGGGGTGGTAGTGGTAGTGTGGGTAGGTAGGGGTCTTGTGCTGAAAGAATATGGGTGTTGAGTGGTTAGTGCATGAGTATAGCATGTTGGAGCGGAGGTGAGGTGGTTGGAGGTGCTTTTTTAAGGTTCCTATTTAAAACAAGTGCCAAGGAGTTGTGCTTGAGATATTGGGGTTGGCGTGGGTGTTGTGTTGGTGGTTTGGGTTTGAGATGGGTGTTGGTAGGGTTTGATGAGTGGGGGGGGTGGGCAGGTGGTAGAGCTAGGTTGGCGCGAATCATGAATGATTGTGTGGTGGGTGTGGTCCGGAAGTATCATGGAGTAGGGGTGAGTATTAAAATTTATTTCAATTCAAAATTCCAATAGAATTATTCTATTATTGAAGACTACAGGTGGTGGTGGTGGGTGGTAGAGGTGGTGGGTGCTTGGTGTGTTAATTCGGGAGGTTTTTTGTTGGGCGAGATGGTTGTCTGTGTTGTGGTGTCGCAGGATATTAATGTGGTTGTGTGGGTGTGTAAAGAAGGGAATAGTGTTGGAACTGGTGGTGGGTTTGTTTGGGGGTGTTCAAATTGGATGTGGGTGTGTGTATAAACGAGAGAGAGTAATAAAGTGGTACAGATATATTATGTAAATGTGGGTTGGTTGTGGGCGGGTTGTGGTAGAGAAGGGCTGTAGTAGAGGGTGCGCAGGGTTGGGTAGAGTAGTAAAATGTGTAGAATGTGTGGTGTGAGCTAAGGGTCAGGTAGCGAGATGGCGGTTGGTATAGTATCGTGAGAAGAGTACTTGTATAGTATGGATATGTATTTGATTTGTTGGGTGAGATGAGATATTGAGGGGTCAGTGAGAGTTGTGTTGTGAAATGTGTGTGGTTGAAGCGGCGAGTGAGAGAGCGTGAGTCGCGGGGTGGGAATGGGAAGTCAGCAGGCCTCTGTGTTAAGTAATGGTGGCGGTGGGGGGTCAGAATGTGGAGTGAAAGGGCGTGGGCATTGTGTGGTTGGAAAGGTGGGGGGAGGGTAGTGGGTGGGTTGGGTCGGGCAGTGTGGGCGCGCTGTAGTTGTATGTCTATAAGTTGGTCCCGTATTAAAATGAGGGAATGCGGCTGTGTTGGTCTTGCGGGCGCATGGAAGAGAGAGTGAGTGGGGTCGGTCTCTCATGCGCAAAAGGAGAAGCAGTTGGTGTCATACTACTTTTGGCGACGCTTTTTTTGCTGGGATATTGAATAGTAGCCGGTGGGGGTGGGTGGGTGTGGCGTGCTGTTGGTGCGGAGTTGGTGCAGGTATGCAGGCTGCAGAGTGGTGGGTGGTTTAAAATTGGTAGGAGTGGGTGAGAGAGAGGGGTAATTTTAATGAAGGCGGGGTGAGCTGGGTGGGGTGGGTGGTGGGGTGTTGGGTTGGGTGGGGGTGGTGGGGGTGGTGTGGGGTGGTTGGGGTGGTGTGGTGGTGGTGTGGGGTGGTGGCTGGGTGGGGGGTGGGGGCGGGCGGGGGTGTCGTACGGTGATTGATGCGTGGTGGGTGCGGTGTGTACTTGGGTTTGTTGTTGGGGGTGTGTGCGGTGTGTTTCTGTTGGGGGTGGGAGTGGTGTGGTTAGTGAGTTTGTTGAGTCTTGCTGTAGGGAGAAGGGTGTAATGATGTGTTGTCGGAGGAGTGTGGGGGTGAAGGGTGTTTGTTGCGCGGTAGTGACAGATGGGGGGTATATTGATCTGGGGGGTGGTGGCGATGGGACGAAGATCGCGCTGTGTGTGTGGGGCGGTTGGTTGAAAATGATCTGGCTATAATAGGGAGAGAGAGAAAGGTTGGATAGAGAATGCGATTGAGAGTGGTAGAGAGTGCGGAGGTTGATGGGGGTAGTGGATGGATGTGGCGAAGGAGATGAAGTATGGAGTGCGAAAGAGAAGAGGAGGAATCGTGCCAAGGAGCGCCGAGGCGTTAAGTGTGGAGGGGAAGAGAAGGCGAGATGAACGCGAGATAGGTAGTGGAAGGGTTAGGTGGGGTAGAGGTAGAATGGATGCGATACAGAGTCGAATCTATGACGAGAAGAGATATTGGTGCTGATGAGTACTGAGTTGAATTTGACTCGGAGATGGCGAGGAACGTGAGCCGGTAGGTCGATGTGTTTATAACCGAAAAACAGAATAAAGTAATATAGAACTAATATAAAATATATCAAAGTAAATATAACGACATCCAACTTAGACTAAAACGATAATAACAAATTTTTTATATTATTTTTATAGTGGAGGAAAGTGATATCATTTTTTGTCTTCGTTTTGTTGTGAAAACTTAAATAGAATCTCATATAAAACGGTAAGACAACTTAGTATCATTAATACGATTTACGCATCACTATGAAGCATAATCTCTAAGGAACGATATTACTACAGTTCCACAATACTATTCGCTTTCAATTTACAGATGTAACACAATGGCATAGAGTGAGTAGGGCATATGAGCAGTACTGAGTGAAATTGCCAATGTGCGTGTGTGGTATTTGATATCGTTTCCTTTTACTACTGTGTTGTCTTATACAATACATGCGGGGTTTTAATTTATTTGGGAAGAATAACTGCATTGCAAAATTCCTCTCAAGCACCTGACAACACATATTGGCTTGCATGTTTGTAAATCGCTTACCATATGTAATGGGGGCATTGTGTTTGAAAACTTCTGTTTAAAGAGATCTCAGCAAACAATATGTAAAAAAAAAAACAAAATAAAATCTAGCAACATCTTAGAGTAGTAATCCTTCTTTCTTAAAGCGAAGCAAAAGAAAAAAGAACGGAATAAGACTAGTCTTCATATATTGCAGGATTGAGCATGTTATATATTGTAAGTTTTTGCTAAATTCGCGAAAATAATTTCCAAAACAGCCTCAGGTACGTAAATTAATTACTTTTCCACATAGTTTGCAATGCTGCTTGTGTGTGAGTGAGTGTTAAGTGAGGATATAAGCTCTGATTAACAAGGATATAAAGATAGAAACGTTTTTATCTAGTTTTTTTCCTTTTAATTGATACGATTAGTAAGCGCATACATCTTCATAATAATAAAGTTTTCAAAAAAAAAAAAAAAACAAAAAAAAAATAAACGGAGACAAGAAGACAAACGCGAGAATAGTAGGAAAATTTATTTCTATAGAAATATGTCAAATTTTATTTCTATAGAAATTTTTTGTTAAATGTTTTATTTTTATAGAAAATTTTGTTTAAATTTTATTTCTATAGAAAATGTTGTTTAAAATTTATTCGTATAAGACAAGTTTGTCAAAAGTTTATTTCTAGAGAAAATTTTGTCAAAAAATTTTATTCTATATGAAAATTATGGGGCCAAAATTGGGCAGTTCTAATACAAAATTTTGTTTAAAATTTTATTTCTATATGAAAATTTATTCAAAATGCTAGTTCTATAGAAAATGTTGTCAAAATTTTATGTCTATAGATAATTTTGTCAATTTTATTTCTATAAAAAATTTGTCAAATTTTAACCTCTATAGAAATTTTTCTCGTTGTGAATACAGAAAAGAGTTTTTGTTGTTGTTTTTTGTATTTGAGGGCAATTTGATAATAATAGAATAGTAAGGGCATAGAGGCATTCATTAACAAAAATGGGTTTGGTAGACTCAAACCCTAGAAGTTGTAGATTAAGTTTAACATTATTTTGCTTTTTAAAATTACTTATGGCTTTTAAGAGGTAATTTTTTATAAATGGTGATTCAAGTTTAATGATTATAGTTGTATCAGGATTGTTATTTTTCCCCCGAGTTCTATAAATCGATCTACATAATGGGGTTTGAATTTGTAAACTATTGCAAAGATTCTGGAATAGTAAAAGCAGATTTTCATTATGAAGCCAAGGAACCCCAATTAATCGAGGTCACATGACACAAGCGTATTTTGATGATGAATAAATCAGGCCCTTAGTTCATCCCATATTTAATTTTAAATGAAGAAATTTCCTGACGCGTAATAATTCAATTTCAAGAATACTGGTTCTGCGACTATATCTATAACGATTCAACTGACAGCAAAGAAGTTCTCTCTATAAATTAGCTCAATTCTTTCAACATTATTTCCACTTAAGAGTTTGTTTTCAATAGCTTTCATTTGGTTGTCAACTTGTGTCAATATTTTTGATTCGGTTTCCTTTATTTCAGCTGCTATTGTTTCTTTTATTGTTGTCGTCAAACTTTCTGTTAATTTATCAAATCTATTGTCGATTATATGTTATCGAACCGAGTGGTGACTCTACATTTGTTATCTTGCGAGTTTGTTTTTGGCTTTATCCATAATATCATTTTGGAGACTCTCGCGATTTCGTATAGATTTTGGTGTGTCTATGTTCTTTCGCACTTGCAGATCACAAGAAGAGATGTTGTTGGTAGTGAGAGTGTTGTTATTTTGGTTTTTCTCATTATACTTATTCATTGTTGTTGATTGTTAACGTCACTTTCTCAGTACTTATTTTCTTTATTCTTTGATTTAGAGTGTTTGCTCAAAGAAATTTATATGTTATGTTAAATAGTTTCTTCAGAGAAACGACAATTATAGATAGCAACAAATATTCAAAAAAACGAACCAGCGTCAAAAAAGCTCTGTGTAAATTTTTCGTTGTTAAATATAGTTGTAAATATGTGATTTAACAAATGAAAACTCTGGATCTCTCGAAAACACGTGCTGATTTGTAAGATATCAAGATTTTCGATCCGTAGAAAATTTTGTCAAAATATTATTTCTTATAGAAAATTAGTCAAAATTTTATTTTCTATAGAAAATGTTGTCAAATTTTTAGTTCTATACACAATTTTTATCAAAAATGCTAGTTCTATAGAAAATGTTGTCAAAATTTATGTCTATAGAAATTTTGTCAAAAATTTATTCTATAGAAAATGTTGTCAAAATTGTATTGCTATAAAAAATTTTGTCAAAATTGTATTGCTAAAGAAAATGTTGTAAAAACTGTATTGCTATAGAAAATTTTATTTGTATAGAAAATTTTGTCAAAATTTTATTTCTAGAGAAAATTTTGTCAAAATTTTATTTCTATATAAAATTTTGTCAAAATTGTATTTCTGTCAAGGAAATTTTCAAATGTTATTTCTACAGAAAAATTTTATCAAAAATTGCAGTTCTCATAGAAAATGTTGTCATAATTTTATCTCTACAGATAATTTTGTCCAAAAATTTTATTTCTATAAAAAAATTTTGTCAAAATTTTACATCTATAGGAAAGTTTTCTCAACATTTTATTTCTATAGAAATTTTGGGGGTCAAAATTGTTATTTCTTAGCAGAAATTTTTGTCACCAAAATTTTTTTCTATAGAAGAATTTTGTCAAAATTTATTTCTATAGAAAATTTTGTCAAAATTGTTATGTTCTATAAATTTTGTTAAAATTTTATTTCCAATTGGAAAATTTTGTCAAAATTTATTCTACCAGAAAATTTTATAAATGCTAGTTCTAGTAGAAAAAATGGTGGCCAAAGTTTATGTCCTATAGAAAAATTTCTCAAGAATTGTATTTCTATAGAAGATTTTGTCAAAATTTATTTTAATAGAAAATTTTGTCAAAATTTTATTTCTATAAAATTTTGTCAAAGATTTTTACCTGTATATAAATTTTCTCAAAAATTATTATTTCTATAGAATTGTGTTAAAATTTTATTCTAGGAGTAAATTTTTGTCAAAATTTTTTCTATAGAAGGATTATTGTCAAATTTCTAATTTCTATAAGAAAATTTTGTCAAATTTTAGTTCAATTTGTTAAAAATTTATTCTATAAGAAAAATTGTTTTAAAATTCTATTCTATAGAAAATTTGTCAAAATTTTTATTTCTATATAAGATTTGTTACCAAATATTTATTTCAAATACAAATTTTGTCAAAATTTTATTTGTATCGAAAAATTTTGTCACAAATTTTAATTTTCTATAGAAAATTTTTTCAAAATTTATTTTCTAATTCGAAATTTTGTTAAACTTGATTTCTACAGAATATTTTGTCAAAAATTTTATTTCTATAAAAGATTTTAGATCAAAAAATGCTAGTTCTATAGAAAATGTTGTCAAATTTTATGTCTATCGATAATTTTGTCAAAATTTCAAATTTCTACAAAATAATTTGTCAAAATTTTACCCTCTATAGAAAATTTTCTCAAAAATTTTAATTTCTATAGAAAAATTTGGTAGAAATTTTTAGCTCTATACCATAAATGTTTTAAAATTTTATTTCTATAGAAAATTTTTTCAAATTTTATTTCTATAGAAAATTTTGTCGAAGTTTATTTCTATAGAAAATGTTGTTTTGTTTAAGGTTTTAATTTTTATAAAAAAAATTTTGGTTAAAATTTTATTTTTAATCAGAAAGATTTTGATTCAAAATTGTTATTTCTTAGAAAATTTGTCCAAATTTTAGTCTATATATGACAATCTGTCAAAAATTTATTGCTATAGAAAGAATTTTTGTCAAAATTGTAATTGCTAATAGACAATGTTGTCCAACATTGTATTGCTATATGGAAAAAATTTTGTCAAAAATTATATTGCTAATAAACAAGTGTTTGTCCGAAAATTGTAATTGCTATACGAAAATTTGTCAATTTTTATTTCTATTAGAAAAATTTTTGTCAAAATCGTTATTTTAGTAAGATAAGTTGGTTTTCTTAATTTTTATTTCCTAAAGAAAATTTTGTAAAACTTTATTTTTCTATAGAAAATGTTGTCGAAAATTTTATTTCTACAGAAAATTTTTTTTAAATTTTAATTCGGTTGAAAATTTTATTTACATTTTGATTTCTAATAGAAATTTTGGTCAAAATTTTTAGTTCCAATAGTAAAAGGTTTTGTCAAAATTTTATTTCACATAGAAAATTGTTGTCAAAACTGTATTGCTGTAGAAAATTTTGTCAAAATTGTTTGGCGATAGAAAAATTTGTCAAAAATTGTATTGCTATAGAAATGTCAAAATTGTATGCTATAGAAAATGTGTGTCAAAATTTAGGTTCATAGATAAATTTTTGTCAAAATTTTATTTCTATAGAAAAAGTTTGTAAAATTTATTTTTTAGAAAATGTTGTCAAATTTTAATTTCGACGAGAAAATTGTCACAATTATATTTCTATAAGAAAATATTTCAAAATTTTAGTCTCCATAGAAAATGTTGTCAAAAAAATTGTTATTGCTATAGAATTTTGTCAAACTGGTATTCGCTATAGAGTAATGTTGTCAAAATTGTAATTGCCTATAGAAAATGTTATTCAAAAATTTTCATTTTTTAGATAGGAAAAAATTTCTACATTATGATTTGTTGTTCAGAGTAGATAAAATTGTGGTCGTAGTTTTATTTCTATAGTGGAGGAGAGGTTTGGTAGAAAATTTTATGATGTTCTAATAGAGAAGAAGGGAAGTTGTCAAAAGTTGTAATGGCCTTTCAGAAAATTTTGGTCAAAATGTATATTTGGGTCGTATAGAGAAAAGTTTTCAAAACCTTTATCTCCATAGAAAAGAATTTGTCCAAAATTTTATCTTGCTATACTGAAATATTTTGTATAAATTTTAATTTTTGATAGCAACATTTTGTTGTCAAGAAATTTTAACTTTTTATAGAAAATTTAGTCAAATTTTTATTTCTATGGAGAAATTTTCTCAACATTTATTTCTTTTAAAAATTTTGTCGAAAATTTTATTTCTATAGAAAATTTTGTCAAAATTTTAATTTCTTAGAAAATTTTCATCAACATTTGTGATTTCTGTAGAAATCTCATTTTTCCAAATTGGACAAAATGAGGGTGGTTACTTCTGATAGGTTTCACTGTAATTGTATATTATGTTTATTATGTATATTTTTAAATTTTTTAGTGTTGCAATTGTTTTTCCCACTTGAAACTTCTTGATAGAAGTATCATAACCCAACGAAATACATTCTTTGATTTAATTTCCTATAGTATATTGGTACTTTCTCTTCACTTCCAAAATATCCTCCTTTTAAGCCACACCCAAGAATTACATATTTCAAGGACACACCCTTTGTTATACTTTTGCATAATTATAAAACAAAAAAATCCAGGTGAAAGCCAAGTATACACAATACATAGCAATAACTTCCACTTTAATTTTGTATACCAATAGTCTTAAGCACAGTAAAAAAATGTCCTAAAACAATATAAAGTCCAATTTTCTTGATAAATAATGGTAAGGGTGGTGGGGGCTTATAGATTTTGGAATTTCTTCAGCCAATGTTGCAATGGCCAATGACAGTAGAGTCCTAAATAAGACAAAATAAATAAAGAAGAACAAGAAACAAAAAAAACAACAACCCAACAATTCATTAAAATCAACGAACAATAATAGATTAGCAATAAAAATGACAAACAACCGACACTTAAAGGATATGGAAACAGTTAAATGTTGATCAGAGAATGGAAAAACAAAGAAAAATAAGGGAATAAAAAACACACACACACACAGAAGAAAAAAATAATAATAATAAAATAAACGTATTTGGGCGTAACATTTAGGCAGAGTGTAGCTAATGTCTTTGTACCATCTCCCCTCCCTTAAAATTATTTACTAAGAAAACAAGTACCATCTTATTGGCATACCTTCTTGCGTGGTCAAACAAATAATAATTAAGGCCTAAAAATCTTAAGAGTAAATTTAAGCCGAAATTACTGACATTAACCCACAGATTTAGAAGAGCTTTTTGTATAGATGAGTAGTGGTTTGGGGTGGTGTGGTAGATGATGTTGAGGGGGGCGGGGGTGTGGGT
>PGFW01051933.1:37689-49376 GCA_003123925.1 Haematobia irritans | reverse complement strand
CGTAAATGGGAGTATAACTTTGGGGGCCCCCTGGTCATATTGAGTTGCAAATCGGACAGGAGATATATATGGGGAAGCCATATCTAAATCTGAATCGATTTCAAACCAAAATTTGCGCACAAAATAACCATACTACTAACGTACTCCCTTGTGCGAAATTTGAAGCAAAAATCACGGCAAACCCTGGATTTTGAGGCCAATTATAAGTTCAAATCGTTACGGAAAGACTTAATATATGGAGCTATACTCTAAATTTGAACCGATTTCAATCAAGGTACCAAGCATTGGTAGAATGCCAATTCACCCCTCTGTGGCAAAAATTTCCATGAAGATCGGTAGTAAACTTTTGGCTCTGCTGCGTCAATATGAGTCTAAATCGGTACGAAAGATTATATATGGTAGCTATATCTAAATCTTGAACCGATTATTGGCTGATATTTTGCTAGGATTTGCGAGATTCATTAAGATATTTTGGCATGTTACGGTATTTCAAGAAATCCGGCTTGATAACACTGCTAACAGGACCACATCGTAGATAATTCTATATGGCAGCTATATCTTAAATCTGAAACCGATTTTTTTTCCAAAACCAATAGCAAATTGTCTCTGTCTCAAGAAAACGGCCCCTATGCAATTTGAGGGACGCATCGGATCTTAAATTTGCGAGCTGTTACTCTTGTGCACAAAATACATATACAGACAGACGGTACGGGACAGACAGACAGACAGACGGACCATCGCTAAATCGACTCAGATTTTTAATTCTTACCCGAATCGGTATACTAAAAGATGGGTCTATGACCACTATTTCTTGGCGTTATATACAAATGCACAAACTTATTATACCCTGTACCACAGTAGTGGTGAAGGGTATAATTAATTAGATCAATTAATTTCATGGTTGAAGACAAAAAATATTTTATTGTGTGTGGGAGCCGGTTCCACGACACCGCTATAAATAATCAAATAGCAACTTACCATTATTTAATATAACAAAAAATAAAAGCATTGCTTTAAGTATGTGTTTGAAAAATATTTTATTTAAAATGTGTGTTTTAAAACAGGACTAGAAATCATAAAGCAAAACATAAACTTAACATATTCATCGTGTATAAAAGAAATTTACTAGAATCAAAAAAAATTAAATAAAAGGCAAAAAATAAATTGGAATATTATTAAAACGTCTATCTTCGATTAGTTTTAAAAATTCTCTCGAGAACAGATACAACGAAGCAAAAACTGTTCGAGAGCAGCGGGTGCCAACTCTGTGGATTTTTCCGTGATTTTTGACGATTTTAGATGGTAAATTGGGCATGTGACGATTTTGATATTTTTAATCAACGTTAGTATTTATAAATTGACTATTTTTGAAAAAATGTGCGTCTCAAGGTTTCCTTTTTAGTTTTTTTTATTACGTGTTTTTAGTTGTAATGTAAAATATCAATACTAAAAAATATGGCTTAACATTTACTCTCTCTGCCACAATCTTAATTGCGATTTAAACACATCGCCAAAGCTTGGAATTAAAATATAAAACCAAACTGTAGCTTGGATTATTCTGGGGGGGGGCGGGCAAGAACTATTCTGGGGGGCGGCATTAAGCCCCCCCAGCACCCCCCTAGCTTACGCCAATGACACAACCACACAATAAATTCGCCTCCTATCAAACAAACACATACACACAAAGCACAACACAAAAACGCTTCGCCTCACACTTATCTATAAACATTAGAAGGAATTTCTAGGAATGAATGGCTGAATGAATGCAACGAAGCAGGCCATCAGGCAGTGGAAACGGCAAAAACAACAAATCCATACAAAAAGCAAAACAATATACAAACAACAACAAGTCACAATTTAATGCCCAAGACTATTCAACCATGTATGTATTGAGCTTTGTTTGCGGTTCGTGAATAAATGCAATGCCATTGAAATGCAGTCATATTAACTGTGAATGCCCAGTCTTGCGAAAAATATTGCGTGTGAGTTTTATTTTTGGTTATGCCAGTTTAAAACAAAAGCTCACGCACATACACGCATGTGGCATGAAAAATTATTATCACTAGACATGGCGTCAGCTGGAAAATTGTGTTCGGAAACTTCATTTACACTACCCAAATACGAAACAACACCATATTAAGCGTGGACACAACCATGAACTCAACCTCAATTAGCGACATTTAAATACATAGTCACGGGAAAATTGAATTATGTTATAAACCACATCGTCGCAAATCAGAGAGCAGATGGAAAATCGGGAGGTACTACCAAGTAATTGTTTTAAAATATGCCTACCCCGTAAATAAGAGGGTAATGAGTTCAATTTCGATATTTGCTAGCTGCCTAAAATTTTAAAACCTCTAGTATTTGTTAAGTTTAAGGCCAAGAAACGACGGACCAAACCTATCCTTAATTTGGCTAGGTAGAAGGCGAAGGACCAAAAACCTAATCCTTGGGAATTTCTAAAGGTGTCACAAAAAATGCTCCCTCGCAATAACGGTGGCCATACTTTCATTTGTCAAAATTTAATTTCTATAGAAATTTTGTTTCAAAATTTTATTTTTATAGAAAAATTTTGTCAAAATTTTTATTTTTAAGAAAATTTTATTCAAAATTTATTTGTCATAGAAAATTGTGTCAAAAATTTTATTTTTATAGGAAAATTTTGTCCAAATTTTTTATTTATAGAAAATCGTGTGTTCAAAACTTTTATGTTTATAGACTTATTTGTCAAAAAAGCTTTATTTTTATTAGAAAATTTTTGTTCAAAATCTTATTTTCTACAGAAAATTTTGCCAACAATTTATTTCTTATAGAAAGTTTTGTTTAAAATTATTCTATAAAGAAAATGTTTTGCTTCAAAATTTTTATATCTATAGAAAATTTTGTTCAAAATTTTATTTTTTATTAAGAAATTTTTAGTCAAATTTTATGTTTTATAGAAAATTTTGTCAATTTTTTTTTAGAAAATTTAGTTCAAAAATCTTATTTCTATATAAAATTTTGTCAAAAAAAAAACTTTATTTTTTGTTATAGAAAATTTTTGCTTCTATTAGAAAATTTTGTCAAAATTTTTATTTCTATAAGAAAATTATTGTCAAAAATTTATTTCTATTTAGCAAAAAATTTTATGTCAAATAATTTTATTTCTATAGAAAATTTTGCTGAAAAAAAACTTTATTTCTCATTTTAGAAACTTTGTCAAATTTTATTTCAATAGCCAATTTTGTCAAATTTTATTTTTTATTAGACAATTTTGTTCAAAAACTTTATTTTAAGAAATTTTGTCAAAGCTTTTATTTTTTATAGAAAATTTTGTCAAGATCTTATTTTCTATAGAAAATTTTGTCAAAAAAAATTTATTTTCTAAAAGAAAATTTTGTCAAATTTATTTCTATAGAAAATTGTTGTCAAATTTTTATTCTTTAAAGATAAAATTTTCTATAGCAAAATTTTTGTCAAAATTTGTCGTGAACTTCATTTACACTACCCAAAACGAAACAATCACCAATTAAATGGTTGGACACAACATAACGTTCGACCTCAATTAAGGACCATTTAAATAACATAGTCACCGGCAAATTGGGGGGGGGGGGGAAAAAAATTTTTTTATGTTTTATAACCACATCATCGAAATCAGAGAGAGATGAAAAAAATCGGAGAACTGCCATGTAATTCGCTTTAAAAAAACCTACCTGTTAAATTGAGTTACAATATTTTTGCTAAAAGCTGAAAAAAATTTTTTTTTTTTTTTAAACCCCTCTAGCAATTTGGCTAGGCAGTAAAGGAGGGACCAACCTATCCTACAATTTTGGCTAGCAAGAAAGGACGCGAACAACCCTATCCTTGGGAATTTCTAAAAGGTATGTCACAATAAAGTGTCCCTCACAATTTTGTCACAAATTTCAATTTCTGCTAGAAATTTTGGCTTAAAAATTTATTTTTATTGGAAAATTTTGTCAAAATTTTATTTTTAATTAGAAAATTTGTCAAAATTTTATTTTTATCAAAAATTTTTGTTCAAAATTATTTTTATGAAGATTTAGATCAAATTTTTAATTTTTACAGAAAATTTTTGTCAAAATTTTATTTATTTTGTTCAAAATTTTATTTCTATAGAAAATTTATTATTCTTAAATTTTTTTCTTTAATTGTACAAAATCTTATTTCTATACCAAATTTCTTTTCCAAACATATTTCTAATTAGAAAATTTTTTTTCAAAATTTAATTTGTTATAGAAAATTTTTGTCAAAAATTTAGTTTTCTATAATTAAATTTTTCAAGACTTTATTTTTGTTAGAAGAAATTTTGCCAAAGCCTTTATTCTTTATAGAAAATTTTTGTCAACATTTTATTTCCTAGAAAACTTGTCAAAATATTTATTTATTATTGTCAAAATTTTTTTTTTACTTATAGAAATTATTATTTCTTAAAGTTTTTTTTTTTTTTCAAATCATTATTTCTATACCAAATTCTTCAACATTTTATTTCTAATAGAAAATTTTGCTCAAAATTTTATTTCTTTATCGAAAGTTGTTGTCAAAAATTTTATTTCTTAAAAAAAATTCTGGTCAAAATTTTGTTTTTATAGAAAATTTTAATCAAAATTTATTTCTATAGAAAATTTTGTCAAAATATTTTATTTCTATAGAAAATTTTGCCCATACATTTTATCTATAGAAAGTGTGTTGCTTTTTAAAATGTTAGAAAAAATTGTAGGAAAATTTTGTCAAAAACTTTATTTTTAATAGAAAATTTTTTCAAGATCTTATTTTCTTATAGAAAATTTTTTGTCAAAATTTTATTTCTATAGCAAAGATTTTGTCAAAATTTTATTTCTATAGAAAATTTTGTCAAAATTGTATTTCTTTATTAGAAAGTTTTGTCAAAATTTTATTTCTATAGAAAATTTTTTTGTCAAAATTTTATTTTGAGTAGAAAATTTGTCAAAATTTTATTTCTATAGAAAAATTTTGTTCAAAATTTTATTTTCTTATAGAAAAATGTTGTCAAAATTTTATTTCTATAGAAAATTTTGTCTTTCAAAATTTATTTCCTATAGAAATTTTGTCAAAATTTTATTTTCTTATAGCCAATTTTGTCAAAATTTTATTTTATATAGAAAATTTTCTGTCAAAACTTCATTTTTATTAGAAATGTTTCGTCAAAATTTTTATGTTTATAGAAAATTTGTCAAAATTTTATTTTTTAAAATAGAAAAATTTTCGTTCAAAAATTTTATTTTTATAGAAAATTATGTCAAATTTTTAAGTTATAGAAAATTTTGTTCAAATCTTTATTTTTAAAGAAAATTTGGTTCAAAAACTTTATTTTTATAGAAAAAAATTTTTGCTAATTTATAAAAATTTTTTTCAAAACTTTATTTCTAAAGACAATAGTTGTCAAAAATTTTATTCTTATAGAAAAAGTTTTGTTCAAAATTGTATTTTTTAATAGAAAATTTTTTGTCAAAATTTAATTTATATAGAAAATTTTGTCAACAATTTAATCTTGTATTTAGAAAATTTTTGTCAAAATCTTATTTCTATAGAAAAATTTTTGTCAACATTTTATTTCTATTAAGAAAGTGTTTGTTTAAAATTTATTTCTATAAAGAAAAATTTTTGTTCAAGGTTTAATTTTTATAGAAAATTTTTTGTCAACAATTTAGTTTATTTATAGAAATTTGTCAAAATTTATTGTTTATAGGAAATTTTGGTCAAAATTTTATGTTTATAGAAAATTTATATCAAAATTTTTATTCATATAGAAAAATTTTGTCAAAAATTTTATTTCTATAGAAAATTTTGTCAAAAATTTTATTTTTATAGAACAATTTTTGTCAAAATTTTATTTCTACCAGAAAAATTTTGTTCACATTTTAATTCTATAGAAAGGTTTTTGCTAAAAATTGTATTTCTATAGAAAATTTCGTGTCTAAATTTTATTTCTATAGAAATTTTTGTCACAAATCTGTATTTCTATAGAAAATTTTAGTTAAAATTTTATTTCTAAGAAAATTTGTTCAAAATTTTATTTCTATAGAAATAATTTATTATTCTTAAAGAAAATTTTTGTCAAAAATTTTTATTTTTATAGCAAATTTCATTTGGTAGACCCACTCTAATAAATTTTTTCAAATGATTATTGCAGTTTTTATATTTTTAAAACCATTATTACTCAAAATGCCAACAATAAAAAAGATATGGGAAAAGTTATCGCACCAATCAAGTCACTGCTAACACAATTGCCTACTTACATTCACGTTCACAAAACTGCATAAATGCCAATATAAGTTTAAATACACATATATACATCTGTTATATTGTTTTGTATTAAAATTTGCATTATAAATTTTTATTCGTAAATCGCTACCATTCAAAAGCAATCATTTGTCCCGTACATTTAAGCCTTCATTTGACACAGATGGTAAGTTGTTAGGACAAATAGCCTATTTCAATTTTTTTTGTTTGTTTTTAAACCTTATTCCTTAAATCGTTTGGCGTGTTTGGGCATTAAACCCATGACCTTTTTGAATACTAGGCGGGCATGGTAACATTGCCACCACGGAGGACTCCCAGTGTTGAATTTTTGAAGACGACCTAAAAAAACAATATGTCAGTTATGTCTGACACCGACAGTCTGTCTGTTGTAATTATGCTATCACATTTTTGTAAAGCTTCGTTACACTTGATAAGTTTCATTATAATAAACGAAAAATGTGTTATTGAAAATTAATACATTTCAAAGCAAAATTCAATTTAATTACAACGAACTTTTTCAATAATTAGATAAAATTTCTCGGAATAAAACAACTGAAACTAATAAAACGAAAGTTTTTGTTTTTTGTCTTAATAGACATTTTTCCTTGTAATTAATGAAAAAAACTGGTCGTTTTTTGGTCCTTGACGGAATTTCACTAGCCAAAAATGTCATTCAAGTTTATCGATGCACTTTTATTTGAGTTCAACTGAAGCAAATTTGTAAAAAATAATCACACGAAAATGTTCACGATTTAATTTCCATTTTTTTTGGGTCGAGAAAGACAACCCCGGACATTAAAAATCTAAATACACTATTGTTAATATGATTTAACATTTAATTAAAGCTTATTTTTTTTTTCAATCCTCACCCCTTAATTCATATTTTCAAATATTTCCTTTATGCATTTATCTATCGCAAACAATTCCAAGTTCATTCAATCTCATAAGGGATTTTTGCAATCACACTTTGTAACGAATATCGCTTTAATAACAATTATGGCAAGCCAACTCGACCAGTATTGAATGTATCCGCAAATTGCATCCCAACAAAAGCATCACAAATGCAAACGTATGTATGTGTGAGAATGTTTTTGTATCAACATATATGTATGTGTGTGTGTAGTTTATACAAACGACATATCGTCTCAATATTGTCCTTTGATTTCCCATGAACTCATGATTACAAATTATGGACGACGACATGACGACGATAACTACAAAGAATTCGTGTTTTCTCTCTCTCT
Organism: Haematobia irritans; assembly: GCA_003123925.1. Taxonomy (NCBI): domain Eukaryota; kingdom Metazoa; phylum Arthropoda; class Insecta; order Diptera; family Muscidae; genus Haematobia; species Haematobia irritans. The sequence continues at coordinate 41,868 of PGFW01051933.1, read as the reverse complement.
CTCTCTCTCTCTCAAGCGATTGAAAAAATCATCGAATAAAATTTGGTAAATATTTTTTGTTGCTGTGTCCGTCTGTCTTTTGGCAATTTGTATTGACCATCAGAGATATTTAAATTGTTACCAATGAATGGTCTTTGTCGTTCTGTTATTGTATGAGACTCTGGTTATCCTTGTTGCTGCCATTGCAATTTCCTCGTTCATTTGCTATAATGAATAAATTGTTAATTTGTTATATATGGATCTTGTGTTTTGTGTTTTCTTTATGGACAACGATTCTTGTTTTATGATGCATAATAGATTTTCCATTAAATGTTTCTCCCCATCATCATCATGGGCAACGACCAGACAATTGTCTCATGGAAAACAAAAAAGTAAATTGAAAACAAAAACATGGAATGGAATTGTTTAAATCATTTATGTCATCATCATCTACAAAAAGAAATACATTTAAGGTTATATAGAAAATAAACTTTACAAATTTAATTTGTACAAAATACAAGATGAAAAAAATCTCAAATTCTGAGAAGATTATGAATATAATTAGCTGGCAAATTATCGATATTTATGAGTCCATGGAGACTGAGTAATGTGAAGCATCAGTTTTTCTTCTTCATTACGCACATGGGATGTGCATGAGTGACATGTGTGCAGTATCATAAATAGATAATTTTTGACAAAATTTTCTATGAGAAGATAAATTTTACAAGAATTGTCTATAGTAAAACTCACAAAAATTTTTGATTAATTTGACTAAAAGTTTTCTATAGAAATAAAATGTTGGACCTAAGAATTTCTTATAGAAATGAAATTTTGATAAACTAATTCTGAATTCTTACATTTTGTATTAGAAATTATAAATTTTGACAAAATTTTCTTATTAGGAAATAAAATTCTGACAAAATTTTCTATAGAAAATAAAATTTTGACAAAATTTTCGCTACAAGAAATATAAATTTTGACAAAAATTTTCGTGTATAGAAATAAAATTTTGAAAAATTTTCTTATAGAAATAAAATTTTAACAAAATTTTCTATAGAAATAAAATTCTGACAAAAATTTTCTATAGATATCAAATTTTGACAAAATTTTTTCTATTAGAAATAAAATTTTTGACAAAACTTTCTATATGAAATAAAATTTTTGACAAAATTTCTATTAGATAAAATTTGATTAAATTTTCTATTAGAAATAAAATTTTTGACAAAATGGCTATAGAAGAAATAAAAAATTTTGACAAAAATTTCTATAAGAAATAACATTTGACAAAATTTTTCCATAGAAATAAAATTTTGACAAAATTTCTATAGAAAATAAAATTTTACAAAATTTTCTATAGTGAAATAAATTTGACAAAATTTTCTATAGAAATAAAATTTGACAAAATTCTATAGAAATAATTTTGACAGAAATTTTCTATAGAAATAAAATTTGACAAAATTTTCTATAAAAATAAAATTTTGCAAAATTTTCTATAAAAATAAATTTTGACAAAATTTTTCTATTAGATATAAAAATTTTGACAAAATTTTCTATAGAAAATAAAATTTTGACAAAAAATTTTCTATAAGAAATAAAATTTTGACAAAATTTTCTATAGAAATAAAATTTGACAAATTTTTATAGAAATAAAATTTTGACAAAAAATTCTTCTATTAGAAATAACATTTTGACAAAATTTTTCCTATAAGAAATAAAATTTTGACAAAATTATTTTCTATTAGAACTAAAATTTTGACAAAATTTCTATATAGAAAACTAAAATTTTATGGACAAAACAAATTTTCTATAGAAATAAAATTTTTGACAAAAATTTTCTTACGAAATAAAATTTTGCAAAATTTTCTATAGAAAATAAAATTTTGACAAAATTTTCTATAGAAATAAAATTTTGACAAAATTTTCTATAGAAATTAAATTTTGACAAAATTTTCTATAGAAAAAATTTTTGACAAAATTTTCCTATAGAAATAAAATGTTACAAATATTTTCTATGAAATAAAATTTTAACGAAATAAACAATTTGAAAAATTTTCTATAGAATAAATTTGACAAAATTTTCTAGTAGAAATTAAAAATTTTGACAAAATTTTTCTAAGAAATAAAATTTTCGACAAAAATTTTTATTTCTTACTAGTCGAAAAAAAATAAATTTGACAAAATTTTCTATTTAAAATAAATTTTACAAAATCTTCTCCGTCAGAACTTATTCATTTGATCAATTATTTTCTATTGGAAATAAAATTTTGACAAATATTTCTCTATACTAACAATTTGACAACATTTCTATAAAACAAAAATTTCATCTATAGATCAATACAAATTTGCACAAAATTTTTCTATCATAAAAATAAACAATAATTTACAACTCAACTTTCTATAAAATAAAAATTCGACAAATGTTAATAAGAATAAAATTACAAAATTTTCATTAAAATAAAATTTTTGACAAAATTCTTCTATAAAAATAAAATTTTGACAAAATTTTCTGATATTAATTGCAAAATATTAAAGATGTTTAACATTAATCTTTGAATCTCGCCATAGTAAATAAGAATATAAAATTTTCGTATAGAAATAAATTTTGTACAAATTTTTTAATTTAAAAATTACAAATTTTGAACAAAAACGCTTCTTGCATTTCTATAACAAAACTTGCTTTTGACCAATCTTTCTATAGAAGTTTTATAATATTTGAATAGCCATACATTTTCGTATAAAATCGTAAGATTATTGACAAAGCATTATTAGTGAAAATACAGATTTATGTGAACACAAATTTTTTCTATAAGAAATAACAAAACTTTTGGAAATTTCATGGAAATCTAATTGCGAAAATCTATGAATAATTACAAAATTTTTCTATAGTAAAATTTCTCAAAATTTATGATAATATGTGACATTCTAAATAAAGATTTTCTACGATAAAATATAATTTCATAGACATTTTTGAAATCTGAAAATTTTGAATTTTCTACGATATAAATTTGGATGAAATTCTAGTAGAACAATGAAAAATTTCTATAGAAAATAAAATTTTTACAAAAATTTTCGCTAACAGAAATAATATTTTTGACTAATATCTTTTCTATAGAAATAACATATTTTGACCAAGAATTCTCTATAAAATAAAATTCTCGACAAAATTCTCATATAGAAATAAAAATTTGGACAAAATTTTCTATAAAAATAAACTTTTTTGACAAAATTCTTTCTATAAAAAATAAAATTTTGACAAATGTTTCCTATAAAAATAAAATGTGGACAAAAATTTCTATAAAAATAAAATTTGACAAATTTCTTCTATAAAAATAAATTTTGACAAAATATTTTCGTATAGATATAAAAATTTTTGACAAAAACATTGAAATGGATTGGGTTTTAAATTATTTTGGACATCCATCGCCCATCATCTTAACAAACAGAAATAAATGTATAGAAAATTAAATTCTTACAAAAAATTTAATTTGTACAAGATATACAAGACGAACAAAAACTCCGCTCTCTGCAGCTTGTAAAATTATTGCTTTTTTGCCAACTTTTATAGTGTAATATTTGGATATGGCATATTTCTGTCCTCAAATCTCTGGAAGATATAAAAGAATTAGTGACAATGTCGATCGGAGTGTAAGTGAACACAATTTGTTCTCATACCACAGAACTTTTTGAAGATGCGAATGTATGCAGCGTATATAAATTGATTCTATTAGAAATAAGAATGTGGCTTACAAAAATTTCCATAAAAATAAAAATTTTGACAAAAATTTTTCTATTTGAAGTGAAATTCGACGAAAAATTTCTATTTAGGAATTAAAATTTTGGCAAAAATTTTCTAAAAATTTAATTCGATAGAAAAAAAGTTGTGATCAAAATTTTTCTACATAGAAAAAACATTGACTGAAAAATTTCTAAGAGTATAAAAGTTTTGAGAGAAATTTCTACAAGAAGTAAAAGTTTTTGATCGAAAAAAACTTCTACAGGAAATTAAAATAACAAACAGTTTCTTTTGAAGAAAAACAAAAAATTTTTTCATACTATCCACGGCTTTGGCAAACCGTGCGTTTAGTTTGAATGCTGAGTGTGTGGAATTATAGGTTCGAACAAAACGGACCACAGCGTATGATCATAGATCAATCAAAAGCATTTGGGACTGTCACAAAAATTATTCATCTCTCTTTTTCT
>PGFW01051933.1:8947-21434 GCA_003123925.1 Haematobia irritans | reverse complement strand
TTTCAAAATTTTATTTCTATAGGAAATTTTTGTCAAAATTTATTTCTGTAGAAAATTTTGTCAAAATTTTATTTCTATGGAAAAATTTGTCAAAATTTATTTCTATAGAAAATTTTGTCAAAATTTTTATTTATTTAGAAATTTGTTAACAATTTTATTTCTATAGAAATTTTGTCAAAATTATTTCTTATAGAAAAATTTTGTTGAAATTTTTATTTCTATAGAAATTTTTGTCAAAACTTATTTCTTAATAGAAATTTTTTCTTCAAAATTTTGTTTCTATAGCCATTTATTTGTCACATTTTTATTATTGATAGAAATTTTGCCAACATTTTATTTTCTATTAGAAAGTTTTGTTTAAAATTTTATTTTATAGAAAATTTTGTCAAAAATTTTATTTCTATTAGAAAATTTCGCGTCAAAATTTAATTTTTATACGAAATTTTTTGTTCAAAATTTTTTATGTATTTTCTTTCTATAGAAAAATTTGTCAAAATTTTATTTGTATAGAAATATTAGTCAAAATCTTATTTCTATAGAAAATTTTGTCAAATTTTTATTTCTATAGAAATTTTTGTCAAAAATTTTATTTTTATAGAAAATTTTGTCCAAATTTCTTTTTATAGAAAAATTTTGTTCAAAATTTTATTTTTATAGAAAATTTTTGCCAAAACTTTATTTTTATTAGAAATTTTGTCAAAGCTTCCTTAATTTTTATAGCAAAAGTTTGTCAAAGATCTTATTTCTATAGAAAATTTTTTGTCAAAATTTTTATATCTAAAGGAAAATTTTGTCAAAATTTTATTTCTATAGAAAATGTTTGTCAAAATTTGATTTCTTAAAGAAATTTATTTTTATTAGAAATTTGTAAAAATTTTTTATTTTTTATAGAAAAATTTTGTAAACATTTGATAATTATAGAAAATTTTGTCAAAATTTTATATCTTCTATAGAAAATTTTGTCAAAATTTTATTTTTATAGAAATTTTTGTCAAAATTTTATGTTTATAGAACATTTTGTCAAAATTTTACTTCTGTAGAAAATTTCCTCAAAATCTTGTTTCTATAAAAAATTTTCTCAAAATTTTATTTCCATAGAAAATTTTCTCAAAATTTTATTTCCATAGAAAATTTTCTAAAAATTTTATTAATATAGAAAATTTGTCAAAATTTTATTTTTTAACAGAAAATTTTGGGGGTCAAAATTTTTATTTCTATAGAAAATTTTTATTCAAAAGTTTATTTTCCTATTGAAAAATTTGAGTCAAAATTTTATTTCTATTGAAAAATTAATTTCTGTAGAAATTTATATCTATAGAAATTTTTGTCAACATTTTATTTTCTATAGAAAATTTTGATCTAGTGACCCACCTCTAATAAATTTTTCAAATTTGGATTATTGCCAGTTTTATATTTTTTTAACCATTATACTTCAAATTGCCAACATAACAAAGATATGGGAAAAGTTATTCGACCGTCAAGTCTGGTCAACCACAATTGCTTACTTTACATTTCAACGTTTCACAAATGATAAATGCACAATATACAGGTTTAAATACACATACCACTAAATAGAAAAAATTGCGTTTTCACAATCGTGAACGGACGTTGTCAAAATGGAAACGGAAACGTTCACTCAAAAAATTCAAAACGGAATTGTTCACGATTTTCGTCACGGGGCGTTCACGATTTCATGAACGGCCATTCCGTTTTTCTTTGGTCATGAAATGTCTTAAAATTAATTGGTTTAGACGTTGTTATTGTAATCTCCGCCGTTGGTGCAATGTGCTAATGCGGACTTGTTAACGTGTATCGTGCAGGCAACACAGGTTCGAGTCACCGGTAGGGGAATCTTTTTTTAATTTTGTTTATAAAATTCGTAACCATTACGTTTTTCAGATCATGACGCTGGTTGTTGTTCTTCTTGTTTTTTGAAAAACTTTATGGTGTCATTTTTACGTTGTCAGATTGTCCCCATCTGTTCTCAGTTTGAACAACACATGTGTGTTGATTCACTTTCATGAACGGATCGTTTCAAAATTGACCCACGCGTTCATGATTTTTTTCTATGGGTGTATAGTACATCTGTATATGTTTTTTTGTATTAAAATTGGCATTATAAATTTTTATCGTAAATCGCTACATAAAAGCAATCAATTTGTCGTATTATAGCCTCATTGAACAGATGCGTAAGTTGGTAGGACCAAATAGCCTATTTTTCGGATTTTTTGTTTGTTTTTTCAAATTTTGTGCGTAAAGGTGTTAAATTATAGGAAAACTTATTCTCTAAATCGTTTTTGCATTTGGGATTAAACCCATGACCTTTTGATACTAGGCGGACATTTGGTTAACATTGCACCACGGAGACTCCCAGTGTGAAATTTGAAGAAGACTAAAGATTTGTCCGTTGTAACTTTGCTATCACATTTTGTAGCTCGTTACACTGATAGTTTCATAAAGATTCATTGTAATTAATGAAATGTGTAATGAAACTTGAGTCCATCAAAGCCAATTTATTAATACAACGAACTTTTTCATTAATTGTGATAAATTCTGATAAACAATGAAACTATAAACAAAAGTTTCTTTTTTGTCTTAATAGGACATTTTTCCTTGTATAAATGAAAAAACTGTCGTATATTTGGTCCTATGACGGAATTTACATAGCCAACATGTATCAAGTTCATCGATTGCACTTTTATTGAGTTCCATGTAGAAAGTTGTAAAAAATAATCACACGAAAATGTTCACGATTTAATTCCATTTTTGGGCGAGAAGACAATCTAATAACTATTGTTAATATATATAAACTTAATGGAAGCTTAAGTTTTTTTCAATCTCACCCCAAACTCATATTTATCAAATAATTCCTTTTGCATGTTATCGCAAACAATTCCAAGTTCATTCAATCTCATAAGGGATTTTTGCAATCACACTTTGTACGAATATCGCTTTAATAACAATTTGTCAAAGCCAACTCGACAGTATTGAATGATATCCGCAATTGCATCCCAACAACAAAGGCATCACAAATGCCAAAACGTATGTATGTGTGAGAATGTTTTTGTATCAACATATATGTATGTCGTGTGTTGTAGTTTATACAACACGACATATCGTCTCAATATTGTCCTTTTGTTTCCCATGAACTCACTGATTACAAATTATGGACGACGGACGGATGACGACGATAACTTACAAAGAATTCGTGTTTCTCTCTCTCTTCTCTCTCTCTAGCGACTTTGAAAAAATCATCGAATAAAATTTGGTAAATATTTTTTGTGCTGTGTCGTCTGTCTTTTGGCAATTTGTATTGACCATCGAGTATATTTTAAATTGTACAATGAAATGGTCTTTTGTCGTTCTGTTATTGTTATGAGACTCTGGTTTATCCTTGTTGCTTGCCCATTTGCAATTTCCTCGTTCATTATGCTGTTAATGAATAAAATTCGTTAATTTGTTATAATGGATCTTGCCTCGTTTTGTGTTTTTCTTTATGGACAACGATTCTTGATTTTATGATGCATATAGATATTTTCCATAAATGTTTCTTCCCATCATCATCATGGGCAACGACCAGACAATTGTCTCATGGAAAACAAAAAAGTAAATTGAAAAACAAAACATGGAAATGGAATTGTTTAAATCATTTATGTCATCATCATCTACAAAAAGAAATAGCATTTTACGGTTATATAGAAAATAAACTTTACAAATTTAATTTTTGTACAAAATACAAGTATGAAAAAAATCTTCAAATTCTGAGAAGATTAATGAATATTAATTAGTTGGCAAAATTATCGATTTTTATGAGTCCCATTACTATATATGTGGAACAACATTTTTTTTCTTCTCATACCACTGAGTTAGTGAAATTGACATGTGTAGTTATAAATAATTAAATTTGACAGAAAATTTTTTCCATAGAAATAAAATTTGACAAAATTTTCTATAGAAATAAATTTTGACAAAATTCTCTATAAGATATAATCATTTTTGACAAAAATTTTCTTATAGACATAAAAATTTTGACAAATTTTCTATTGGAAATGATATTTTCAGAAATTTTTCTATAGAATAAAATGTTGCTAATCATAAAAAAAAATGTTTTGACAAATTTTCTATAGAAAAAATTTGTGACAAAATTTTCTATAGAAATAATAATTTTTGCAAAATATTTTATAGAAATAAAATTTTGACCAAAATTTTCTATGAAATAAATTTGAACAAAATTTTCTATAGAAAGTAAAATTTTGACAAAATTTTTCTATAAAATAAATTTTTGACAAATTTTTCATATAGAAATAAAATTATTGCAAATATTTTCTATATGAAATAAAATTTCACGAAATTTTTCTATAGTAAAAATTAAAGAAAATCTTTTAGAAATAAATTATTTTTCATATAGCTGTTGGTACAGATGTTAAAAAGATAAAATCATGATAGATGTTTTCTGTCTTTATTTCGAAATATTCTGACTTGTCGAAACCATTTTTCATATGAACAAAATTGACAATTTTCTATTAGCCAATAATTTTGACAAAATTTTCTTATTAGAAATAAATTGTGACAAATTTTCTATAATAATAATTTATAGTAAAAAAGTTTACCACTAATAATACATTATTACGAAATTTTTTAAATATTTTGCAATAAAATATACAAAATTTTCTAATAGAAATATAATTTTGACAAAATTTTCTTAATTATATATAATTTTATAAAATAATTGACAAAATTTTTTATAGAAAAAATATTTTGATAAAATTTTTCTAATAGAAATAAATTTTGAGAACAATTTTCTATTAGAAATAAAATTTTTGACAAATTTTTAGAAATAAAAGTTCTGACAAAATTTTTATAGAACATATAAAATTTTGACAAAATTTTTATAGAAATAGAATTTTGAAACATTTTCTAAGAAAAAATTACAACATTTTTTCACTAAAATGTATTCAAATTTATAATAGTAAAAAAATTGGACAAATTCTATAGAAATAAAATTTTGACAAAATTTTCTATAGAAATAAAATTTTGACAAAATTTTCTTATAGAAACTAAATTTTGACAAATTTCTATAGAGAAAATAAAATTTTTTGGACAAAATTTTCTATAGAAATTTACAATCTTTCGATCAAAATTTTCTTAATAGAAATAAAATTTTTGACAAAATTTTCCATAGAAATTAAAATGTTTGACAAAATTTTCTTATGGAAATAAAATTTTCTACAGAAATAAAATTTTGATTAAAAATTTTCTTATAGACATTTGACAAAAATATTTCTGTTAGAAATAAAAATTTGACAAATTTTCTACAGAAATAAAATTTGACAAAATTTCTATAGCAAAAAAAATTTTGACAAAATTTTCTATAGAAATAAATTTTTTACAAAATTTTCTACAGAAATAATATTTGACCAATATTTTCTATAGAAATAAAAATTTTTGACAAAATTCTCTATAAAAATTTAAAAATTCTGACAATTTCTATAGAAATAAAAATTTTGGGACAAAATTTTCTATAAAAATAAAACTTTTGACAAAATTCTTCATATAAAAATAAAATTTTTGACAAAATGTTCTTATAAAAATAAAATGTTTGGACAAAATTTTCTATAAAAATAAAATTTTGACAAAATTTTCTATAAAAATAAAATTTTGACAAAATTTTCTATAGATATAAAATTTTGACAAAAACATGAAATGGATTTGTTTAAATTATTTATGACATCATCGCCATCATCTACAAACAGAAATAAATGTATAGAAAATAAATTTTACAAATTTAATTTAATACAAAATACAAGCGAACAAAAACTCGCTTCTGCAGTTGTAAAATTTATTGCTTTTGCAACTTTTATAGTGTCAATTATTTGATTATGCATATTTTTTCTCAAATTCTGTGAAGATTATTGGAAAAGGAATTAGTGACAAATGATCGAGTTTTATGTTGAACACATTTTTTACTCATACCACAGGACTTTGAAATGGAAATGTATGCAGTATATAAATTTGAATTCTATTAGAAATAAAAATGTTGGCAAAATTTTCCATAAAAATAAATATTTTGAACAAATATTTTTCTTATTGAAGCTGAAACTTCTGACAAAAATTTCTATTAGAAATAAAATTTTTGGCAAAATTTTCTATTAAGAAAAAAATTGTGATCAAATTTTCCATAGAAAAAAAATTGGACCAAAATTTTTTTCTATAGATATAAAACATTTTTGAGAAAAAATTTCTACAGAAGTAAGTTTTTGAGGAAAAATTTTCTTTACAAAAAATAAAGTTTTGGAAAATTTCTACAGAAATAAAATAACATTTCTTTTGAAAAAAAAAAAATTTTTTCATACTATCCACGGTTTTGCAACCAGTGGTTTTAGTTTGAATAGTGAAGTGTGTGAGAATTAACAAACGACACAGCGTATGATCATAGATCAAATCAAAAAGCATGACTGTCACAAATTAATTATACGATTATTTTGGCGGTGTGGACATATAATTTCCCTCAATTTCAATAAAAATAAATTTTAAAATTGTTAAATAGAGTCTAAGTCGTATAACATATATCGGTACCCTTCACCACTATATAGACCAACATATTTTATATTCCCATATACAAATATTTAAGTCTGAACCGGCTTGGACCAAATATTTTTACTACAAAAAAATCCTTAAAGACTTTGATATATCCGGTCTTAACGCTCGTGAGACAAAACACAATATTATATAAAAAAATTATTTGAAAATATTTAGAAACTAAAGCCATTTATGTTATTTGCGAAAAAAATGTTGCTTTAGAATTTTTATTCCCTCCCACCATAGGAGGGGGATGGGGAATAAAAACCACATCGAAATATTGCTCTAAGATCCCATAAAGATTAATATATGTTCTGGTTCGCGGTTGAAATTCTGAATCGATCTATAGCAATGTCCGTCTCGTCTGTCTGTTGAAATCACGCTAAACTCGAACGAAAAATTACTATCGGCCAAAACTTGGCACAATAGTTGTTGTTGATGTTATGGTCGGATGGCATTGCAAAGGGCCATATTCGGCCTCCACTTTTACGTGACTAGTCCCATACTAAAACGGACCACCAGATTTAGGCCTGCGGAGGCCTCTAAGAGTATATATTTCAATCCGGATCTGGCTTGAAATTGGTACACATGGTGTTATATTATGATCTCTAACAACCATGCATAAATTAGTCATATTCTTTGGTCCATGATTATTACTCGTATAGCCGCCCGCATATAGAACCGATACCAGATTGCCTCCGGAGCCTCTGAGGAGGTTCCAGCAAATTTTCATCCGATTCTGGCTGGAAATTTGGTAACATGGGTGTTAGTATGATGTCTGCTTAACAACCGATGCAAAAAATTAGTCCATATCTGTCCATAAATTACATATTAGCCCCCATATCTACGACCACGCTACCAGATTTGACCTCCGGAGCCTCTTGGAGGGAGCTAATTCATCCGATTCAGTTGAAATTTGTTTTTTATGTAACCTTAGTTGGACTACTCTAATCAACCATGCAAAATTATGTCCCATATCGGTCCATAATTATATAGTAGCCCCCTATATAAACTGGTCTCTAGATTTGACCATCCGGAGCCTTTTGGAGAAGCAAAATTCATCCATCCGGGTGAAATTTGGTACGCAGCGTGGTTATGTATATATGGGTTAGACTTCGGCCAAAATAGGTGTCAATTTATTGAAGGTTTGGGACAATATTTTCGGGCACACGAAGTTCGGAGCCGACTTAAATCTAGCTGATTGATTAAAAGTCTATCTTTGTGCCGCAGGTAAAGCCATGAGCCAAAATTTGGAGCGACGATAAGCCCAAACAAATTATTGGGTCAGCCTTAATTACTTCTAAGACTAATCAATCACAAAAACCACCACCATTAATCATCACTTAGTCAGGAATTGAAAGATTTTTCTTCGTTTAAGAGTAAACTTCATTTTATGAGCTCTGAGGTTCAATTAAATTCTTCTCTTACAGAGGCATATTACACCGTTATCAGTGGTGGGAAATTAAGAAAAAAAAAACAAGTGGTTAACCACCAATACAAGCATCCGCAAGATGATTGTCCTTAATTGGTTATCTGCTGGCAGTATACACGCAATTAATTATTTGACAATGTTTTGTCGCGAAGAAACAAAAAAAACAAGAAACTCATGTGCCTTTATTAATTATTTTGAGATTGTGAATATAGTAACAATGGTCTATTCAGAAAGAACACGTAAATCAGTAATGGCATCTATCATCTGTTTGTAACGCCAAAACAAGTTAAAATGAACATATTTTTTTTGGTAAGGACTGGTTTTTTCCTTTTCTCAATTTATTTTTGGTTTAGGGCCAGTGATTGGCACTAAGTAACAGAGGTGAACAAAAACCGAAGGAATATAACCAACTTCCACGAAAAAATGGACGGGGGAAGGAAGGTTTTAATTTGCTTTGTTATTGATGTGGTGGTGGATTTATTGTTCTTCGTGCTGGAAGGAATTGTTTGGCCAAACTACGAAATATATTACACCTCAGAAGATTTATGTGCGAGAGTTATTTTGTATTCAAAAAAAAACATTGAGTTCTTTCAAGACACAAATAATGGTAAACAAATTAAAAGAAACAATTAAATTATAATGAACGTGGCATTAAATTTTGTGAGCCACTGTGGGACATTTTTTTTTTTTGATGTAAACAATCCGTTTTTTCGTTAAAAAAAAAAACAAACTTGAACAATGAGCCAAGACGAACACTAGAAAAGTTTTTCACCAAAATTAAATTTAATTTTCAAAACATTCAATTAAAAAATTACAAAAATTTCAATTTATTCAACAAATTTTTTATCAAAACAACATTTCAGTCACAAAACTTATTTATATTAATTTTTTAATTGACTTTGGGGGATTGATTACTAATCATTTCTGTATGGATAGACATTTTTCAATTAAAACATTAATTGTTTATCAATATTTTCGTGATTGAATCCACATTATTATTTTTTATGCCTTTTTTAATAGCAGTTATTATTTTTATAGCCTTCACCACTACTGTGGAGAGGTTCATAAGAAGTTATGTGGTTTTGTATGTAACGCCAGAAGAACTTTTAGCCTAGGACCCACTCTTAAGTATACGATCATTTCTTAAATTAAATTCGGAGCCAAATCTACCGATGTCCGTCTTCTGTCTATCTGGCGCTGTCCGCCTGTTTATGTATTTTTTGTATGCAAAAAAGAACTCGCAATTTAAATTCGATCGTATCAAAATCTTGCCATAAGGACATTTTCAATAAAATACCGATCCAATTGATTTAGAAAAAATCGGTCTCAGATTCGGTTGATAAACACGTGAATTATTACAAAATGAGGATAATTATTATCCCAACTTTGGTTATAATTAACGTTGTTTATCAACCGAACTTCTTCAAAATTTCTGTTACGTCCAAATATTTCTGCTGAGTCCTATAAAAACTTAGCACAAATGTCACTAAATCGGTTTCAGATTTAGATATAATTTCTGATATATATTCTTCGCCCGATAAGGCACTATGATGACCCCAGAGTTTATTTTGCTGTATTTTCCAAAACAAATTACAAAATCGGATTAAACTTGTTTTAAAAAAATTCTATCTTATTTTTGGGAGGGTCACTGTTAGGACAAATGAATCAGTTTTTTTTATTAATTTTTTAAACTACTATATTTTTCATTTTATTTTTTAGGTGTAAACTAAATTTTATTTTCTTAGAAAATTTTTGTCAAATTTTATTTCTATAGAAACTTTGGTCAAAACTTTTTTCTATAGTAAATTTGTCACGAAAATTGTATTTCTGTAGAAAATTTTATCAACATTTTATTTCTATAGAAAATTTTGTCAAAATTTTATTTCTATAGAAAATTTTGTCAAAATTTTATTTCTATAGAAAATTTTGTCAAAATTTTATTTCTATAGAAAATTTTTTATTGTTTCATAGAAAATTTTGTTCAATTTCTATAAAATTCTTGAAAATTTTTCTAGAAATTGGCAAATTTTGTTTTCTATAGAAAATTTGTCAAATTTTATATTCTATAGAAATATTTAGTCAAATTTTTATTTCTATGCAAAATTTTTAATTTCTATAAAAATTGTCAAAAATTTTATTCTCATTAGAAATTTTTTTCAAAATTTATTTCTATTAGATATTTTTGGTCAATATTTTTATGTACTGATAGATTTTATTTTTAAATTATATTTCTATACGAAAATTTTTGTCAAAATTTTATTTCCATGAGTAACATTTGTTCAGAGATTTATATATCTTTTAGAAATATTTTATCAAAATTTTTATTTTGTAAAAATTTTCTTAAATTTTTATTCTATAGAATTTTTCTTCAAAATTTTATTTCTATAGAAAATTTTTGTCAAAATTTTTATTTTCTCTTAGAAATTACGTCAAATTTATTTCTATAAAATTTTTTTTGTTAATTTTCATTTCTATAAGAAAATATTTGTCAACATTTTATTTCATATTAAGAAAATTTTTCTCAAATTGTGTTTCTATAAAAAAATTTTATTTAAAATTATTATTTCTCCTAGAAAATTCTATCAAAATTGTATTTTATAGATTTTTTTTTAATTATGTTTCTATGGAAAATTTTGTTCAAATTTTATTTCTAAGAAATTTTGTCAAAATATTTATTTAGTTTATAGAATTATTTTGTCAAAATTGATTTCTATAGAAAATTTTGTAAAATTTTATTTCTATAGAATTTTGTCAAAATTTATATTTTCTATTAGTAAATTTTGTCAAAAATTTTATTTCTATAGAAAAATTTTGTCAAAATTTTATTTCTCTAGAAAAAAAAATTTTTTTGAGTGTAAAACTATCTTTTTTCATAAAACAAACATTTTGATAAATGCAGTTATTATATTTTTTGGGTATATTCTCCGAATTTAGTTTAAATGTAACTTTATTGCATTTTGGGAGCCACTATGGGGGTATTGTATCATCGTTTTTTATTTTTATTATTATATTTTTTGTTTGTTTTGTAGTGTAAAAAATCGTTTTTCTTAGAAAAAACACCAACATTGCGAAACGCAATTATGATTGTTGTTTTAGGTTTCTTTTCTTTTACGACTTCATTTAATTTTCTTTTCCACTGTTGGTCTTATATGCGGGGGTAATAACCACGTTTATAAAACCCTCAAACAAATTCATTTTTTTGGAGAAATTTAATGAAGTTGTGCATGACGATTTTATACCACAGATACATTTATGCCTTCATTAAAGGGTAGTGAACGCAAAAAGGGAAAAAGGGTTGATTTTTTCTGAGGAAGTTTAAGGTCATTACATATTTGGAAAGCAGACGCCCAAACTGGGAATATGGCCTTATTTAATTATATTGATCTGATGATTATTTTCCTGTAGAAAACTATTTTGCATTATGCTAACAATTAGTATTTATTTCCTAGTGCTGAAAAATTTCCTTTAAAAAATGGGGTAGTTCTTCAAATTAAAGGATGACAATCAAAAGAGAAGAGAGAGATTATAATATGGATAGCTAATATCTAAAATCTCACACCGATTTCAATCAAATTTGGCACAACATGACTACACTACCAATTGTAACTCTTGTGCAAAATTTCAAAACTAATCGGGATAAAAACTCTGGCTTCTGGGTCCATATAAAGTGCATATCGGCGAAAGATTAATATGGGAGCTATATCTAAATCTGAATCGATTTCAACCAAATTTGGCACGCATAGCTACAATGCTAAATCTACTCCCTGTGCAAAATTTCAACCAAATTGGGCCAAACTCCCTCTGGCTTTAGGACCATATTAGTCCATATCGGGCGAAAGATATATATGGGAGCTATATCTAAATCTGAACCGATTTATAATCAAATTTTACACACTTGACTATACTACTGATTGTACTCCTAGTGCAAAATTTCAATCAAATTCGGCCAAAAAACTGACTTCTGGGGCCATATAAGTCCATATCGGGCGAAAGATATATATGGGAGCTATATCTAAATCTGAACCGATTTCAATCAAATTTTGCGCACTTGACTATACGACTAAGTTTTATGTTTGTACAAAATTTCAAACAAATCGGTATATAAATCTGGCTGCTGTGTCGATATTAGTGCATATCGGGCGAAAGATATATATGGGAGCTATATCTAAATCTGAACCGATTTCTTCCAAAATCAATAGGGTTCTATTCTGACTCAAATTAGGAACATGTGCCAAATTTGAAGACATGGACTTAAATTGCGACCTAGACTTTGATCACAAAAATGTGTTCACAGACAGACGGACGGACGGACGGACAGACGGAACATGGATTATATCGACTCAGGGACCCACCCTGAGCATTATTGCCAAGGACACCATGTGTCTATCTCGTCTCCTTCTGGGTGTTACAAACATATGCACTAACTTATAATACCCTGTTCCACAGTGTGGCGCAGGGTATAAATACTGTCTCTTA
>PGFW01051920.1:0-12160 GCA_003123925.1 Haematobia irritans | reverse complement strand
CTTCTTATGTTTGCGATATCTCATCATAATAATCTACGAAATCAGTTTTTTTTTACAAATTTCTTTTGAAAATTAAATTTTCTTATAGAATATTTTATTTTTTCATAAACTTTCTATGAAGAATACGATTTTCAATCAAACCATTTTTACGAAATTCCACTTCTCAAATTTCTCTACGAAAATGTTATTGTTATCAAGTTTTGTATGAAACTTCGATTTTCATCAATTTCTAATAAAATCGATTTTCTACGAAATTTCATATTATGATTTTCGAATTTAATTTTCATTGTAATTAGTGAATTGATGTGACTCTCAAATTAAATTATCTTCCATTAGACCTAACACTTATTAGAAAATAAAATTTCTTAGTTCATTATATTCATATTCTCCTTGCAAAAAAGTGTAGTAATTAAAAGATAACGTGTTTATTTTTTCTTAATTGCTTTAGAACAACAACTGAATGCTACGGATTTCTGGATTGGAATTGGTACTTCCCACTTCCACCCCATCGTTAGCATCACATTTCATGCAAACATATTGTTGTGCGCAATCGTTGTCGTTCGTTCGAAGAGCATAAGTGATTTTAATTCGTTGATGCCTTCAAAAGAAGACCAAAAAAACAGGATTTGTGTCATCCGATGGTCGGGTCGGTTGAAGTGCCTTAAACAGTCCGTTATGCACCAATTGTCTGTAAATGACAATAGAATAACCGAGGACAAGTTTTAGGATAGGTGTGGGTATCGACAAAACCGCAAATCCTCGCTTGTATGCTATTTGAAACGTGCATTGAATTCAATTTAGAACTGATGAGAAAAGAAAGCCAGGAAATAACCAAAAACAGCGACAAATCGTAAACATTTGCTTAGTGTATATGTGGGTGGTGTGTGTATGTAATGAACGGTCAAACATATTTGTGGAAAGGGAATGAACAAGAAGATTATGGTGAAGGTTGGTTGTAAAAATTTGAAGGATTTAGTCATTGAGCAGAATATTTCTGCTGATATAAAATGTAAAATTTGCTAGAAATTAGTGCATACTTTAAGCAGTTATTGCATAAACCTCTCGTTTCGATAAATAAAGATTAACAATGTGTTTCCTTATCATAGCGCACAAATCATTCATTTGACATTTTGACAGCCGCTTTCTCAAGTAAAATTGGTTTTTAAAAATTTGGCGAAACTATAAAAAGTATGTTAGGGCGATGGAGGCCAAATGGAAGGATTCGATCCATAGGACATTTCAACTACCAACTTCCATTGCACCAAACAGAGGCAGGAGTAATTTATGTCTGCGGGTCAACCATTCAAATTGTTCCAAGTCCATGGGATATACTCTGCAAGATCCACTACTTAATGCCGGCGATATACAGAAGTGGTTCCGTGCTACCATTTTTTCTTATATCTTTTGATTTTCACTATGTAAAAGCAATGGCATCTTTACAATTTGAGACACTTTTTTGGTATTTTGCCATAGTTATTATCAAGCGCACAATGTTTGGAATGGGAATAACAAACAGATTTTGGTGAAGCGCTGGTTCACGGTTGCCACATCTTTTGGTAGAATTCTACCAAAAATGGTTAGATTTTTTGACTTTTTTTATAATTTTACAAAAGTTCCTCTCCAACTAAAGAGGATTTTACAAATTAAAATTAAAATTAATTTTTCTATAGAATAATAATTTTCACTAAAGTTTTCTGTAGAAATAAAAATTTTGAGAAAATTTTCTCTAGAAATAAAAATTTAAGAAAATTTTTCTATTTTAGGAAATAAAATTTTGAGGAAAAGGTTTTCCATAGAAATAAAATTTGAGAAAATTTCTATAGAAATAAATTTTGCGAAATTTTCTATAGAAAAAAAATTTATAGAAAAAAATTTTAAGAAAATTTTCTATAGAAATAAAATTTTGACAAAATTTTCTATAGAAATAAACTTTTGACAAAATTTTCTATAGAAATAAACTTTTGACAAAATTTTATTTCTATAGACATTTGTCAAAATTTTATTTCTATGGAAAATTTTGTCAATTTTATTTCTTATAGAAAATTGCCAAAATTTTATTTCTACTAAAAAAATTTTTTTATTTCTATATAAAATTTTGTCAAAAGTTATATTTCTATATAAAATTTTTCAAAAGTTATTTCTATAGAAATTTTTGTCAAACAATTTTATTTCTAAGAAATTTTGTCAAAATTTTTATTTATAGGAAAATTTTCTTAAATTTTTATTTCTTATAAATTTTTTTTTCTATAGAAAAATTTTCGCAAATTTTTATTTCTATTGAAAATTTTCTAAAATTTCATTTTCTATGGATAACTTTTCTTCAAATTTTATTTCTATTTAGAAAATTTTTCTTAATTTTTTTTCTGAGAAAATTTTTCTCAAAATTTTATTCTACAGAAAATTTAGTGAAAATTTTATTTCTTAGAAAAATTATAATTTTAATTTTATTTGTAAATACCTCTTAGTTGGAGAGGAATCTTTTTTGTAAAATTCTAAAAAAAGTTCAAAAAATCTTACCATTTTTGGTAGAATTCTTACCTGTGGGCACCGTCGATCACCAGCTTTCACCAAAATCTTGTTGTTTATTCCATTTCCCCAATTTTGTGCGCTTGATAATACTATGGCAAAATACCACAAAAATGTGTCTCAAATTGTAAGATGCCATTTGCTTTACATTTAGTGAAAACAAAAATATAAGAAAAATGGTCAGCACGGCAACCACTTCTGTATATACGCCCATTTAGTGAGTGAGATCTTGCAGAGTATTTCCCATGGACTTGGAACAATTTGAATGGTTTACCCGCAGCATATTACTCTGCTTGCTGTTTGGGTGCAACTGGAAGTTGGTAGTTTGAGAATGTCCTATTGGATCGAATACCTTCCATTTGGCCTTCGCCCTAACATACTTTTTCATAGTTTCCCAAATTTTTTAAAAAACCAATTTACTTGAGAAAGCGGCTGTCAAATGTCATGCAATGATTTTGCGGCTATGGATATGGAACACGATTGTTAATCTTTATTTTCGAAACGAGAGGGTTATGCAATATAACTGCTAAAGTATGCCACTAATTTCTACAAATTTTTACATTTATATCGACAGATATTCTGCTCATGACTATCCTTCAATTTTTATCACCACCTTCACCATAATCTTCTTGTTATTCCCTTCTTCACACATTATGTTTTGCACGCGTTCATTACACTACACACACAAATCAACCCACATATACCATAAGCAAATGTTTAGATTTGTCCCTGTTTTGCGTTATTTCCTGCTTCTTTCTCATCAGTTCTAATTGAATTCCAAGCACGTTTCAAATAGCATACCAAGCGAGTGATTTGCGTTTTGTCGACCCACACCTATCTCTTAACTTGTCTCGGTTATTCTTATTGTCATTTACAGACAATATGCAAACGGACGTGTTTAGGCACTTCAACGACCGATCCATCGAATGAACACAATCCTGTTGTTTTTGGTCTTGCTTTTGAAGCATCAACGGAAATTAAATCACTTATGTTCTTCGACGACGACAAGAATTGCACAGCCACAATATCGTTTGCATTTGACAATTTGATGCTAACGATGGGGGTGGAGTGGGAAGTTTACCTTCCATCCAGAAATCGTAAGCTTCAGTTTGTTGTTCTAAAGCAATTAGAAAAAATAAACAGTATCTTTTAATTACTACAACCTTTTTTGCAGGAGAATATGGAATATATATGAACAAGAAATGTTTATTTGTAATAAGTGTTAGGTCTAATGGAAGATGATTTAATTTAGATCACATCAACTTCACTAATTACAATAAAATTAACATCTCGAAAATCATAATATGACATTTCGTAGAAAATCGACTTTTTTATAGAAAATGGATGAAAATCGAAAGTTTCATACAAAAAACTTGAATAACCAATAAACATTTTCGGTTCGAGAATTTGAGAAAGTGGAAATTCGTAAAATTGTTTGATGAAAATCGTATTCTTTATACGAAAGTTTTATGAAAAATAAAATTTCTATTAAAAATTTAATTTCAAAGAAAATTTTGTAAAAAAAAACTGATTTTCGTAGATTATTTTGATTGAGAATCGCACATTAATGACCAAATTGATCTTGGCATGCAATTAAATTGATAATGATCTGTTGATTATTTCACCCCACTTTTACTTTTGTCTTCGTTAGTAATTCCCCAGAAAAGTTTTCTTGTGTGCAGTCTTTCTCGAAGATGCATACGATTAACTGCCGATTTAATTTTTAAGGGGCAATGCCTAAGCCTTTCATTTTACTTAAAAACTAATTCAGTACAATGTTAACAATTTATCTGCTTCAGTGTCTTATAGCCTTTAGAGGTTTTTCTGGCCAACCTAATAAAGTTCAACTACTATTTGTAAATTATCTGGATAATTTCAAATTCACAAAATCTTCTAGATTTTATCTTCTAATCGACATTTTTAGATTATTTTTAAAAGTAGATCATTCTTGAAATATTCTTCAGACACGTGAGGTATGTATTGTATTCACTATTACAATTTATTCGGTATGTCTCCATCATTCTTATGAACATCGAATTTTTATAGAATATGTTTGTTTTTTTGTTTGTTTAAGAAATATTTTATAAAATCAGACTTGCAAGAGAAAAATTTAATGAAATGGGAGATAGGAATCGAATTGAATTCGTGAGCAATCCAATTATATTGCATGTTGTATTTGTGACTTTCACCATTCGTACTATTGTCGTTGAGAGCTATTTCATTACCAGAAACGTTTCTTGTGTGCAGTCTATCTCGGAAATACATACAGAAGATTTTCCTTTCTGAATTTTTTTATGGGGGTGCTCTTACTTTTCATTAATTTTAAAAACTGCATTTTTAGTTTTGGCGACTGTTTTCATTCAGAAGTTTATGCCTCAGTCTAACAAATTTGCATAGAAAATTTGTATAGACAATCGATTTTCTTATGAAATTCGATGATAATTGTATTTTTTAGAGAATTTTAATGAGAATCGAATTTTTATAGAAAAAAATTTAAAGCATACCCAATCTTTCATGGAAATTTGATTAAACCGGAATTTTCATATAAATTTTATGAAAATCAAATGTTAAGGAAATTTGATTTTGTTTAGAATATTTGATGAAAATCAAATTTTCATAGAAAATTTATTTTATTTTAAATTAAACTTTGTCTCATGAAAGTCGAATTTTCATAGGAAAATTTTCATTGAAACTCGATTTTTTCAACATAGAGTTTTTTTTTATGAAAATCGAAGTTTCAAAGCAAATTTATGAATATCGGCAGTTTTATGTCGCAGATTTTAACTTTTTCTGGCAGCATAAAATCAAATTGATTCGTGAGTAACATTGAATGATAATTGCTCTGCTTGGATATTCACCCCACCTTTACTGGTTGGCATTGTGAGCTATTTATTTCAGCAAAAATTCTTGTGATTGCGGTCCTTCTCGAAGTATTTAATATTTTATATGTGACCCAAAGAAAATTGATTGAAAATCGACGTTATATATACGAGATAACTTCTTCGTCGAAACGATACGATCAAATTGATTTCTTAGCATCGGATTGAATTGATTATGATTCTGTGAATTTCTACAAACGTTTAGTAGTACCAATTGTGAGCTTTTTTTCCTTGTAGAAAAATATTCTTGTGTGCAGGTCCTTCTCGAAGTATGCATAGGATTTTTTCAATGTGCGAATTTGGACGGGTTTCTTAAGGCGAAGTAATGAGGATTTTTTGGATTGGAACTTGCAATTTTTCCTACAAAATTTTGACGAACATTATTTACTGATATAACGATCTAAAGCTTTTCTTGAACATACAATCAAATTGATTCTTGAGGCATCGTATTGAATTGATATATCTATCTGTGAAATTCCACAAACGTTAAAGTAGTATCATTGTGAGCTTTCGCTGTAGAAAATTATTCTTCTTGTGCCGGTCGTTCTCGATGTATGTATAGGATTTTTTTGATGAAACTTGAATTTTCCTACAAAATTGTATGAACATATTTATATAAACGATCTATCTTTTCTGGATCATACGATCAAATTGATTTTGAGTATCCAATTTTGAATTGATATTGATCTGTAAATTCCACTTCAAACGTTTAGTAGTACCATTGTGAGCTTTTCGCTGTAGAAAATATTCCTGTGTGCGGTCCTTCTCGAAGTATGTATATGATTTTTTCCAAGTGCAATTTATAAGGTTTTAAGGGAAGTGAGTAGGATTATTTTATGAAACTTGAATTTTCCTACAAAATTTGATGACCATATTTATATATAACGATCTAATCTTTTCTGGATCATACGATCAAATTGATTCTTTGAGCCATCGGATTGAATTGATATTGATTCTTGTAAAATCCCCCAAACGTTTAGTGATACCATTGTGAGCTTTTTCGCTGTAGAATAATATTCTTGTGTGCGTCCTTCTCGAAGTATTGTATAGGATTTTTTCCTAGTTGATTTAGAGGTTTTAGGGAAAAAGAGGATTTTTTTAATGAAACTAGAATTTTCCTATAAAATTTGATGAACATATTTATATATAACGATCTAATCTTTTCTGGATCATACGATCAAATTGATTCTGGCATCGGATTGAATTGATATTGATCTTGGAATTCCACCAAACGTTTAGTAGTACCATTGTGAGCTTTTCGCTGTAGAAAATATTCCTGTGTGCGGTACCTTCTCGAACGTATGTATAGGATTTTTTTCCAAGGCAATTTAGAAGGTTTTTAGGGGAAGTGAGTAGGATCTTTTTTATGAAACTTGAATTTTCTAT
This sequence comes from Haematobia irritans, assembly GCA_003123925.1. Lineage (NCBI taxonomy): Eukaryota > Metazoa > Arthropoda > Insecta > Diptera > Muscidae > Haematobia > Haematobia irritans. The sequence continues at coordinate 5,369 of PGFW01051920.1, read as the reverse complement.
AAAATTGAATGAACATCTTTATATATAGCGATCAAAATCTTTTCTGTGTATCATACAGTCAAATTGAGTTCTTGATACCCAATTGAATTGATATTGATCCTTGTGATGATTACCGCACTCTTTACTGTTACCATTGTGGAGCCTATTATACTTCAATAAAATCTCTTCGTGTGCGGTCCTTCTCAGGAGTATGTATTAGTTTTTGTTAAGTTTATAGGGCAGTGCCCTCACCTTCTTACTTATCTAAACATAACTTAGCACCATTTAACTTTTGTTTATCCTCTTCTCGGCATCGAAGCTTAAGCTCCAAGCTAAATGGTTAATGGTAACATAGTAACTACCGCAGACTCAATTCGAATTTGATGGAAATTTCGAATTTCATTTTTCATTTTCGAATTTTTATGGGAATCGAAATTTTTCATAGAAAATTTGATTGCAAGTCGCAAATATTAATATATTATGTGATGAAAAAGTCGAATTTTCAAAGAAAATTTATGAAAATCAAGTTATATATATAATATATATATTATATATATATATATAATATATATATTAATAATATATATTATATATATATATATATTATTAAATACTATATATATATATAATATATATATATATATATTTATATTATATATTATATCGATATTGCCTTTTCTGCAACATACGATGAAATTCTGTTCTTGAGCATATGATGAATTGATTAATTGATCTGTGACTTTCACCAACTTTTACTAGTTTCCATTGTGAGCCCTATAATCTCCATTAAAAATTCTCTTGTGTGCTGTCTTTCTCAAGGTATGAATTAGGATTTTGTCCAAGTCGATGTTTAGAAGGTTTTTAAGGGAAGCTTGACCTCATAGAAAATCGAATCGATTCATTTTTGTGAATCTTTTATTGGATCACACCAGCAATTGATTCTGAGTACCAATGAATTGATAGTGAATTTGCTTTTACCACACTTTTAAGCTATTGCTATTGTTGAGCATTATTTCGAGTCAAATCTCTTGTGTGCGGTCTTTCTAACGTATGCATAGATTTTGTCCCAAATAAAGTTAAGAAGTTTTTAGGCGGCAGTGACCCTCCATCTCTATTTATGGCAGAAAAATACTATTAACCCATTTAACTTCGTAAATTCTTATAGACACCGAAGCTTTCGCTTCAATTACTAAACGGTTAAATGATCAAAATATACTGATTGCCGCGAATCTCTGGAAATTAACTATGTATAAAAATGTCTTGCCATTCTGGTTTTCGAAATTCTTTCAGACCGCAATTACGAACTGTATTATTTTGGGTTATAAGAACTTTCTATTAGCATTTTAATATCGAATGCCATATTAGTGGCTTATGACTTTCTGTATTTTTATTAATTTGCAATATTTATGTAAAATAGACGCCAATGTAATCATCATTTATCACGGCATAAGGATGGGGTTATTTACGAAGCGATTACTAAAGGTGATTTCTTTTGAGTGGTTAGGATTTTCATTGCATTAGTAGTTGACAGAATCCACGTGGCGATTTCAGACATGGTGTCAAAGAGAAAGATGGCTCAGTACTGCTTTGACATATTCTCATGAATAGACTTACTAACGAGCAACGCTTGCAAATATTGAATTTTATTCACCAAAATTCAGTGGCAGAAAATCCGCTTTTTTATCGAAAATTTTGTCTTTCAGCGATGAGGCTCATTTCTGGTTGAATGGCTACGTAAATTAAGCAACAATTGCCGCATTGGAGTGAAGAGCAACAGAAAGCGTTCAAGGAACTGCCCATGCACCCGAAAAATGCACTGTTTGGCTGTGGTTTTGTACGCTGGTGGAATCATTTGGACCGTAATTTTTTCAAAGATTGCTGTTGGACCGCAACGTTACGGTGAATGGCGATCGCTATCGTTCGATTGCTAACAAAACTTTTTTGTTTGCAAGAAATGGAAAGAACTGAACTTGGTTGACATGTGGTTTCAACAAGAATGGCGCTACATGCCACACAGCTCGCGATTTCTACTGAGCCATTCTTGAGCGGAAAAACTTCGGAGACACAATTCATCTCAAGAAATTGGACCGGTTAAGTGGCCACCAAAGATCATGCGATTTGACGCCTTTAGACTATTTTTTGTGGGTTCATACGTCAATGGTCTTAAGCTACAGAAATAACGCCAGCAAACTATTTCCAGCTTTGGAAGACAAAACATTTCGAAGAACATTCGGGCTATTCCGGCCCGAAAATGCCTCGAAAAAGTTGCCCAAAAATTGGACTTTCGAATGGACCACCTAAGACCGCAGCCGCGGTCAACATTTAAATGAATTATCTTCAAAAGTAAAATGTCATGCGACCATCTACGTTTCAAATAAAGAACGATGAGATTTTTGCAATTTTTATGCGTTTTTTTTTTTTTTAAAGTTATCAAGCTCTTAACACAATCAACCCTTAGATGACGAAAATGCTAACAGCATTACCGACAACCATTAGACGATTGCTAAATCAACTGGCAAATAAGAGGAATGAACAAGTCACACCCAACGCGCCATACACACACACCACACCCAAGCAAGGGAGTTACCCCTCGTTCTGTATTTCAATCATTTTTATAAGGTTTATATTCAGTTACTTTAATAATCATATGACAGCACTACACTCAACCTCACTAATTCGGACTCACACTCTTGCTGGTCTTGGGACCTCATTTCGTCAGTTCATATTCTACTTCTATATACTTTCACATACAACTCATGCATTATGCCAGTGAAATAGTCTGGCGATAGTCAAGCAATCCACATTATCACTTGCACTAATTGTAACTATGTCCTACGCTAGGGAGTGAGAACGGCAAAGTGCTGTGAGTTTAGATTGGAATTATTGCACTCATTTTTGTGTTTTTAGAATGTTATCATTAATTAAGCCAACATTTTTTAATTAAGTTACAAGAAATACTTGTATAATTGGTTTAACACATATCTGACCAGATACACTTCACATACGCCAACCACACCACTTTTGGCTTATTTCATATACAAATATGCCAAAACACCACATTCGAAGACTGTACTCATTAAGTATGGCTTCTTATTCCTTGAATCTTACTGCATGCCACAAGAACAGAATTAAATGATGACGATGCGCACAAACCGATGAGTTTGACTACAATTTCTCCGAGTGAAGGGAACTATACAAGACCAATGTGTGAAAGAGTAAAGACTACAGTATTTAAAGACTAAAAACTTTTTATAAAAATTGGATTTTTCTATACAATTTTTCTTTAAAAAAATTTGATTACAAAAATATTTTATTATGAATAATTTGTTTTTCATCTATTTTTTTTACAAAAATTAGGTTTTCATATTTTTTTTTTATGAAAATCCGCGCATTGAATAAAATTTTCAATGAAAAATCGATTTACATCGAATTCTATTAGGCTTGCTGTCTCGAAATTAAATTGAACAAATTCAATCCATTAGTGTTGAAATGGGAAAGTCAGTGAACTGCCCCAAAAAGCTTCAAACATCAGCTGGAGAAAATGTATGATTCCTCCGGGAGAAGGATCGCACACAAGAAAGTTTTCCAGAGCAAAACTTGCATAACCTCCTAAATGCCAATAGCAAGGGATCTGGTAAACGTTAGACGAAATCAATATCAATTCAGCCTGGTCTCAAAAATCAATTTTGATCGATGCTTTCCACAAGATTCATATTCGATTTTCATAAAAAAATTTTCTATGAACATTTTTATTGTTTTCAATCAATCATCTCTCTCTTTTTTTCTTTTTCGTGAATGTGCGTGAGTGTGTGTGAAATTTCACTCAAGCGTACACCTTTAGTGTGCAGTCTATCATGTACATAGTTGATTTTGGCCGACATTAACGTCGATTGAGTCAATTTTCAAAAATGCCAAAATTCGAATTTAAACATTGCAAATAGTCGGCTTCGGAGTCTTTTGTTTTGACCCCAAGTCTACTAGTCACCTATTAGATATAACCTATTAGTCCCTATTAGGTACAGTGGCAGCGTGTTCTTTCAGACGACATAGACTAACAGGAGAGAGAATATCCATAGCATGCCATAATTTCTCTATGACTTAGACTCTCAAATACAAATAAACCATTTTAAATATATAATTCATGAATTGCTTTGTTGTCTTCGGAAGCTTATGATACCCTACATTAAAAAAATTATGCACATTGTTATGCATTTCAACATACATATGCAATAATTTTAATAACCTCGGTTACACAGTGAAATGACTAGGGTTTTTTTCCCTTCCCCCATTTTGAGTCTCATTTGAATGGTATAATTTACGCTAAGTAGAGAAGAATATAGACTATAATTTATTTTTGTTTTTTTTTTTTTTTTTGTATTTTGTTTAGATAAATAAACTATGAAATGAAATAATTCAAGTAAAAATGTTCGATTTCTAATTTATTTAAATGTCTAAATATATAAGCAAGCTTTCCCTTTGACCGGCTCCGGAATTCGAAAAAAAAACCCGCTTTCCCTGGAATAAAAAAGTACGGAAAAACCTAGAAGTGAACCAACAGTATAATTAATTTATAAATAATAATTTCGACGGCGAACAAAAAAATACCCCCCGTGATTTCTATAGCTACACGCAGAGAAGAACTATGATCGCCCCAGGCATGTTTCAAAGACTCTATCCAATGCTCCATATGGCTCATATTGTTATCAACAAACAATTATCCTTATCATCCATCAACGCACAAGTAACGTATACAGTCAAGCATTTCTATTTATAGGCCGCATTGTTTGGTACACACAAGCTGACGTAAAAGAACTTTATTTAAAGGAAACAAAGCACTTTGGTGGGCTCCTTTCTTACAAACAAAGTACCAAATAAAACGTTTGTAAATGGAAATAATGCAATTTTACATAAATTTTCGCAAAATTTCGAAAGGACGTTCGACATAACATAGGGCTATTCAATTTTAACTAAGTAGCCTCAAAATGTGTTTTATTTAAAACATGATGCCATGATATGATTTTTTTTTATTGGTAAAATAAAAATTTTATAACAACAAAATTTTTTGGTGATAAAAGTTTGAATATTTTGAAATTAAAAAAAAAACTATAAGAAACGAACAACGTTTACAGTACCCGTGTTTTGTATTGCCCATATGGTAGTTGAGGACATGCCACTGAATCAACCACACCAAGCAGTGTACATCCAATTCTACCAATACGCATGAGATCTTAGACCCTTTTGCAATTGCTTGCACTTGAAGTGGATTGATTGGCAATGTCAACAAGCACTCTAAACAAACTGATTAGTTTCGATGGCACTGTGAAAACGATCACATCAAACGCTCGTCGCTCTCTTCAAAGTCAAAAATTTTAATAAAAAATGAAGAAAAC
>PGFW01051892.1:9898-22625 GCA_003123925.1 Haematobia irritans | reverse complement strand
ATAGAAATTTTTATCTGTTTTAGATTCGTAGAATTCTGATGGTTGGTTAGATTTTGTTGCAACTTTATATGGAAATAAAATTTTGACAAAAATGTAAGCTATTATAAATAAAATTGTTACAAATTTCTATAGAAATTAAAATACTATACATAAAACTGTTATCAAAATGAATATGAAAATAAATTTAGACAAAAATTTTCTATATGAAATTAAAATATTGATAAAAATAAATAAAAATTTTGGTTAAAAAAATTTCTAATAGAAATAAGATTTTGACCAATATTTTCGCAAAAAATAAGATTTTGACAATATTTTCGATAGAAATAAAATTTTGAGAAAAATTTCTATAGAAATAAAATTTTAAGAAAAATTCTATAGAAAAATAAAGATAAATTTTGAGAAAATTTTCTTATAGAAAATAAAAGTTTGAGAAATTTTTTTATAATCATTGATTGTTTTGTTGTTTGTTTTTTTTTTATTTTTTATTTCAGCTTTAAAACCATGCATTGAACCTAAAACTACAAGTGTAGCTAACCAACAGAGGAAAAAGAATGTTTGTCCAATTTTATTTGGGCAAAGCCCTGTAGACTGCAAGATTTTTTGGAATGGAATTAGTAAATAAAACTTTTGAGAAAAATTTCTATAGATATAAAATTTTGAAAAATTTAGAGAGAAATAACATTTTTCACAAATTTCTGGTAAATGAAAATTTTGACAAAATTCGCTACAAAATTAAAATTTTGAACAATTTTTCAATAGTAAATAAAATTATGAATAAAATTTTTCTATAGAAATAAAACTTTTTAAAATTTTCTATAGAAATAAAAATTTTGCCAAATTTTCTATAAACTAAAAATAGCAAGCTATTGAGCAACAAAGAAATATCGCTAGTTTAGAGCCCAAAAATATAAATAATAATTTAATTTGTGCCTGATATCAGTGCATGGCTCTTTTTTGGATTTTCTATAAGGAAATAAAATTTTGACAAAAATTTCTATAGAAAAAAAAATTTTGAAAAAAAATTAATTTGTTTTAGATAGAAATAAAAAATTTGGACAAATTTACTATATAAATAAAAATTTAGACAAAATTTTCATTTAAGATATAAAATTTAAGAAAAATTTTCCTAATAAAATAAAATTTTGATAAAATTTTTTGATAGAAATAAAATTTTGATTGAAAAGAAAGTCTATAGAAAATATATTGAGTAACAAAAATTTTTACCAGAAAAAGGTTTTTGACAATAATTATATAGAAATAAAAATTTTGAGATAAAATTTCTAATGAAATAAAATTTGAGAAAAATTTCTAATAGAAAACAAAATTTTGAGAAAATTTTCTATAGAAATAAATTTTGCAAAATTTTAAAGAAGAAATAAAATTTTCACAAATTTTTTGTAAATTGAAATTTGACAAAACCGGTGTGTATTACAAAAATTAAAATGTTGACCATTTTTCTATAGAAATAATATTTGATGATAAATTTTCTTAAGAAATAAAATTTTTAGCAAATTTTTCTAATTAGAAAATTAAAATTTTTGACAAATTTTCTATAAAAAAAAGTTTTTATTTTTGGTTTTGCTTATAACAATAGCATGCTAATTGAGGAAGAGAAAAAAAAAAGAAAAAAAAAAAAAAAAGAAAAAAAAAAAAAAAAAAAAAAAAAAAAAACAATACAAATTCTATTTTAAAAGGGCCCAAATATAATAATTTTTATTTTTGGCCTGAAATATCAGTGCAGCTGGTTTTTTCAATCCAAATTAATTAAATTCTACATATTATTAGAATTTTCAATACGAGCCCATTGACACGAAAGATTAAGAAATTGGTATTATAAACTAAAAAAAAAACAGATACCACTACATATGTTAATTGAACCACAATGTTTTCATATAACTACAATCGCCTTAAAATCAGTTTTCGATTGTGGCTTGTAACAACACTAAATGCAACAACAAATGGAATATTACTCCCATTCAATTGAATAGGTCACGATCTGTCGTGCTTTCTAGTCAATAACAGATTAGCTTGGGATAACTAATTGAAAACTTTCTTCACTAACGTAAAAATTCATATAACTTTCGACAAAAATTTTCTTAATGGGGGAAAAATGAAAAAAATTTTCTTATAAAAAAAATTTTGACAAATTTTTTCTATAAAAAGAAATATGTTCAACGATCTTCTACAGAAATGAAATTTTGAGCAAAATATTTCTTTAAAAAAATTTTGATGCAAATTTCTATAAAAATAAAATTTTGCAAAATTGTCTTATAAGAAATAAAATTTTTGAACAAAAATTTTTCTATAAAAATAAAATTTTGGACAAAATTGTCTATAGAAAATAGAAATTTGACCAAAACTTTCTATAGAAATAAAATTTTGACAAAATTTTCTATAGAAATAAGTTTTAACAAATTTCTATAGAAATAAAATTGTGCCAAACTTTCTGCAAAAATGAAATGTTTGACAAAATACTCTATAAAACGTAAAATTTTGAACAAGAGAATGTTTCTATAGGAAATAAAATTTTTGAAAAAATGTTCTTAATAAAAATAAAAATGTTACAAAAATTTTATATTGAAAATAAAATTTGACAAATTTACTTTAAATGTTGTAAAATTTTCATAGAATAATTTTGCAAAACATAAAATTAATGATAAAAATAACATTTTGACAAAATTTTGTATAGTACGTAAAATTATATATTTATTATTTTATTTAAAATGCATAATAAATTTATACATTTTCGAATGCAAATTTCTTATAAAAAAAATATAACAAAATTTCTATAAAAACAAAAGTTTTGACAAAAATTTCTATAGAAATAAAATTTAACAAAATTTCTATAGTAAATAAAAATTTTTAAAAAATTTCTATAAATAAAATTTTGAAACATTTTCTATAGAAATAAAATTTTGAAAAATTTTCTATAGAAATAAAATTTAACAAAAAATTTCTACAAGAAATAAAATTTTACAAAATTTTCTATTAGAAATAATTTTAACAAATTTTCTATAAAATAAAAATTTGACCAAATTTTCTAGAAATGAAATTTTGACAAAATTTTCTAAAAGTAAAATTTTTGACAATATTTTCTGTAGAAATAACATTTTGAAAAAATTTTCCATAAAAAATAAAAATTTTGAGTCAAAATTTCTCTATTGAAATACAATTTGGCAAATTTTCTATTGAAAAAAATTTTGACAAAATTTTCTATAGAAATACATCTTTGACCATAAATTTTCTATAGAATAAAATTATGTTTATTATTAGTTTATTTAAAAAAACCATTAATAATTTATACATTCGATCAAATTTCTTATAAAAAAAAAATTAATCAAAAATTTTCTATAAAAATCAAAATTTTGACAAAATTTTCTAATAAGAAAAAAATTTGACAAAATTTCTATAGAAATAAAATTTTAACAAAATTTTTCTAATAAGCAATAAAATTTGTTAAAAGAAATTTTTTTTTTTTCTATAAATAATACAATTTTTGATAAAATTTTCTATAGAAATGAAATTTTGACAAAATTTTCTATTGAAATAAAATTTTGACAAAATTTTTATATAGAAATTATAAATATTATTGTTATTAGTTTATTTAAAATCATAATAGATTATGAAAATAAAACTAAAAAAATATAGGTACTAACAACTAAGGTTTTCGACCTACTATAGAATAAATGTTTCTATAGAAATACAATTTAGACAACATTTTGTATAGAAAATAAAATTTTGATAACATTTTTTTCTAAAAAATTAAACCTTATAAAAATTTTCTACAGAAATAAATTGTTGGCAAAAATTTGCTTAGTAGCCAATAACATTTTGACAAAATTTTTGTATAAAATAAAATTCTGACGGACATTTTCTATAGTTTTTTTTTTGGTATTTTTTGTTTTTTTTTTTTTTGTAAAATCTTTCTCCGAAAATTTTGGTAAAATTATTTTTGGCTCTAGTGCAACCTTGATAGTACTCTCCTTAGGGGCCTACTAGGCGAAATAGTATCATTGAAATTTTCGCCTTCCCAAAAACTAATTAAAGTATACGCACCGAAGGACATAAAGATTTATGGCAATAACAACCTTAACCAATAACATTTTGTAATTTTTATATGAAATTTATTCAACGGATATTATTACCACATATAAAACTTGTTGATATTGCCAACAGTCGTCCATACATTTTAATACAAGTGGCATTATTTGAATCATCCATATCGATTACTCATTCAAATGGTCCGTTCAATAGTTTATCCGCAATACGCACATATATGCTCTCCCTCACCCTCTCTCTCTTTCTCCATTTATACTCATATCCTATCTCAGCCCAGACCATGCCATTACATTAACGATTAGCTTCTTGTTAGGACAAAAGTGAGTTAGGTTAGGTGAGTGTGTTTGTTATCCCTTTTGGTTAACACAATACTGAAAGTGTGTTCTTGTAATGGCATGAACATACAAGCAAGCAGTGGCAGGCTGTAGAAACCTCAAAGCTTTTAAGTCTAATTAAAACCAGTTTAAAAAATCCCTTGTTGAAATTAAGAATTTCCTCCGCAATGCAAAATTTCAAATAGAATGAAGCAGGAGAGTGATTGATGTAAAGTGCAGAAAGGACACAACAAAAGCTTTTAATCATTTTATGGTTAGGGCAAAACATCAAACCAAAAAGGAAAACAATATTTGGGTATTAACTATTAAAATGGCATAACACATGTTTTTCAACACCGTAATATATGCACTTGACTGGAAATGACTATGATAGAGATTAAAACAAAAAAAAAGGAAAATATGTTTTGAATAAAAATATGCCGTTAAAAAAACTTTTAGATAATAAAAATAATTTTATTAAATAAAATAAGTGATACAAGTAAAGGTCGGGTTTGATAGACTGGTAGATAACTATAAACAAAATCCAACAAGTAAGGAAAAGTCTAAAGTCCGGGGCGCGCCGACTATATTATACCATGCACACAGCTTTGTCGATCTAAATTTTTCCGATAGCCAATATTCACATCCGTCAAAATATGTTGGTGCTATATATAAGAGGTTTGTCCTAGATACATACATTTAAATTACCACTCGATCATGGACATAGTTTGCTAAGCCCTTCTACAAAATCTATAAGATAAATTTTAAGTCGCTAATTGGCAACTAGGGTGGAACATCAATCATTATTGAAAACAAGTAAGGAAAGTTCTAATAGTCGGGCGAGGCAGACTATATAAATCCTGCCACCACTTTGCAGATGCTAAATTTTTTCGATACTATATATCACGATCCGTCATTAATGTGTTGGGGGGCTATATATAAAGGTTTGTCCCAAAAATACATACATTTAAATATCACCGATCTGGACAGAATTTAATATGACTTCTTACAAAATCTTATTGATTCAATTAAGTCGGCTAATGCACTATGGGGAACACAATATATATTTTTTTCTGAAATTTTGAAATTTGGCAGCTCATAGCTACAATGCTAATTCAACTCCCAGTGGTCAAATTTCAATTAAGTCGTGTTAAAAGGTTGGCCATTGTTGGTCATATGAGTTGTTAAATCGGGCGAAAAGATATAATATGTGATCTATATCTTAAATCTGAACCGATTTCCATAAAAATTTGGCACATTTGACTAACACTACTAATTGGTACTTCTAGTGCAAAATATCGAAACCAATTGGGGTAAAAACCTGGCTTCTGGGACCGTATTAAGTTCATTTCGGGCGAAAGATATAATATGGGAGCTATATCTAAATCTGAACCGATATCAATAAAATTTGCAAACTTGACTATAGGTATTAAAGTGTTCTTCTTGTGCAAAATTAAGCAAATTAGGGTAAAATTCTGGCCTTTTGGGGCCATATTAGCCAATATCGGGCGAAGATATATATAGGGAGCTAATATGTAATATACATACTTGGTGCCAAATTTGAAGTCGATTGGACTAAACCTGCGACCCTAGACTTTGATCACAAAAAAAAAATGTGTTTCGCAGACAGACGGAGATGGCTATTACCACTCAGGAACCACTCAGAGGCATTTTTGTCAAAGACACCAAATGTGTCTATCTCGCCTCCTTCTGGCGTTGCAAATATATGCACTAACTTATAATACCTGTCCACAGTGTGGCGTTCTTTTAATTCAAATTTTATAAAAGGAAGTTCCTTTAAGCAATTTTTTATAAGCTGTTTTTTGTTTTCATAATTTTAATGGGGTAATTTTAATATTTTATGTTTCAAATAGTTTAAAAACAAAGTAAGAATTCATAAAATGGTACAAATCATTTAAATTTTGTCGCAAAAGTGCTAAATCTAATCTAAAAAAATTTGTGAATTTTGAAAAATATATTTGAGATAAACATTCCGACAAGCGTTAAGAATCCATTAAAAATTATAAAAAATTATTTATTTAATCAAATATCAACACCAATTTTCTTAATTTAACATCTAAAAACATTGAATTCGGAATCACACTAAAAGAAGTGTTTGGAAAATTTCGTGCAACGGCTAATTTGAATGGAAGGACTGCCGTTCCTATGACGAAGGCCATGTTAAATTTCGATCGCTTCTCGCGTCCAATTTTGCAACCTCTTAACGGATCCAAAAGGGTATAACCATTTTCATTACTCTTTGGCGACGCTTTTTTTGCTGGGAATTATTTTGACAACATTTTTCTATGAAATAATTTTGCAAATATTTCTATAGAAATAAATTTTACAAAATTTTCTATAGAAATTTAAAAAAAATATTTACAAATTTTCCTATAGAAATAAAATTTTACAAATTTCTATTAGAAATTAAAATTTATACAAATATTCTCTAATAGAAATAAAATTAAAAAAAATTCTATAATAAATAAAAATTTGGACAAACGTTTTCTGTAGGAATAAAATTTTGACTAAATTTTCTATAGAAATTAAATTTGGGAGAAAGTTTCTATAAAAAATGTGATATAGCAATAAAATTTTTGACATAATTTTTCTATTAGGCAATAAAATTTTGACAAAATTTTCTAATAGAAATAATATTTTTCAAACAATTATCTATAGAAATAACTATTTGCAAAAATTTCTTGTTCTATAGGAAATAAAATTTTTGACAAAAATTGTCCGATAGAAATAAAATTTGTGACGAATATTTCTATAGGAGTAATTTTGAGAAACATTTATCTATAAAAGAAATAATTATTATGAACAAAATTTTCGTTATAGAAATTAAATTTTGAAAAAGTTTTATATGAAATAAATATAATTATACAAAATTTTTTTATAGCAAATAAATTTTGGCGAACATTTTTATAGAAATAAAAATTTTGACATAAATCTTTCTATAGATATAAATTTTTGCCAAAAATTTTTCTATAGAAATATAAATTTTGTCAAATATTGAGTCGATAGAGAATAACATGTTGACGAAATTTTCTTATAGCGATACATTTTTGAGAAACGATCTTTAAATAGAAATATAACATTTGATAAAGTTTCTATAGAAATTAAATTTGAAAAAAGTTTTCTATAGAAATAAATTATAATTATACAAAATTATTTTAGTAGAAATAAAAATTTGGCAACATTTCTATAGAAATAAAATTTTGAATAAATTTTTTCTATAGAAATAAATTTTGCTAAAATTTTCTTATAGAAAGTAAAATTTTTGAAAAAAATTTTTCTATAGATATAAAATTTTGACAAATGTTTTCTATACACATTCAAAAAATCATTTTTTTTGATTGCACGTCACGAAATTAAATTGATTGCAATTAATTTTTTAATGAAAATGTTCTTCAATCACAGAAATGATAGTATCAAATTAACAAATTAATTGACAGTCAATTAAAAAAATTAATTGATCAATTAAAAACTTAATTGATATCTATTAATTTGTGTTGATTAATTTTTATTTCCAATAAAAATATGTTTGAGTCAATTAAATTTTTAATGGAATATTTTTAGAACTCAATTAAGATTTCAATTGGAAAAATTTTCGTAAAAATTCTTTTCTGTGTAGAATAATAAATATTTTGACTAGAGGCGGTTTATCGTTTCGCAATAAAAATATGTTGCCTTGGTGTTTACACTTACTTTTTCCCTCTATTGTATTTTCGCCAAATAGATCAGTGTCCATTCCAAAGTTTAATTATTAATCATAACATTTGAGCGGATACAGGATCCAAAATCTATGGACAGTGTCCTTAATATGTGGCAGATCAATAGTTCGAAGAATGTTGCACCTTTTTTTCCCAATCGAAAATCGCCATTAAGTTTTCTATAGTAATGAAATTTTGATAAATTTTTTAATAGAAATAAATTATTAACAAAAATTCGAATAGAAATATCGAAAATCAAATCGGGTCGAGTCTTAAATGGGGATCGGTTCGTTTTCAGCCATAGTTCCGTCAAACCTACCTATTAAAACGTACTAGCACAAAAAAGCGTCCGCCAAAAAAAGGTTATGAAAAGATTGTCTTATTTCTTAACCTCGATCTTTAGTGTGTATCCGAATAGTAAATACAATTTTATGACATTTTTCAAATAAAATAATCTTTTGAATTTCTTTATAGAATTTCATGCATTCCAACCAAGAAAATGAAAAGTTGTTCTAAAGACACAAACTTAAATACTTTCCAAAATTTCCTCCCAAAAATGTTCTTTAATTGCAATTTCGCTTTTTTTAATATTTTGGTGGGTAATTTTAAGTTTTGTTGTTTCAAAATGCTTCAAAATGGAGATTAGAGTAGTGTACTTTAATTGTGTTCCAAAAAAAAATTTAAATCCATTCTAGAAAAATTGCGTATTTTTTTGAAAGCGCATTAGCAAATTATAAGAAAAAAAAAATATAAAAAATATCTATTTGGCAAAATATCGAAAAATATGTCGATACACATCAGAAACACTGAACTCTAATCATACTTTAAGAAGTGATACAAATTCAGAGCAACGGACGGACAGAAGTACGGGACATGGGATATACCGAATTTGTTCGTCCTCATTTTATTTTTTATTAGTCGAAAAATCTATATTTCGATACGTTACAAACGAATGACAAACATTATTATATCCCCCATCACCATTCCATTGGTGTTTGGGTAAGAAAAAAGTAGTATTGTAGGGGGTATAACAGCGACAGTCATTCACTACGATAGAATCGGAAAATTCATAATGCCTTTTATTATGGCCCATTCAAAAACACATTTTAAATAGTATGGGAAATACCGATTTTTTATATGGTTTTTTTTATTGTATAATTTTTGTATTCAAGTATATGTTTTCTTTTTCATAAGAGGTTTATCACTAATTCTCAGAATAGCAACTTATCGTCAGTGGATTTGCTGTTGTAAATGGTTTGTGTTTCAATTTTCATTGACAAATTACGTAATATTTAATATGTACTATATAATATTTAATATATTATTAAATGGTATAGAAAAAAACACAAACAAAACTTAAATACAGCAAAACAAAAAATAACTTCCCTACGTCTAACTCTTAATCATCCATTGACAAATATTGTTGTACAACAAAACCGGAAGATATTTTTCATCAGAATTGTTCTGAAGAGTACTTAAAGTGCTTCTTAAACATCATTTATCAATAAGCGAATTGGTTATAGTTCTTATGGTAAATGTAAAAAAACTTATAAGATTTGTTGTCAATATTAAAAATTATTAAACAACTTCTACGAAAAGTTTACCGTTTTAGAATAGAGAAAAAGTTTGTAAACATGTAGCCCAATAAACAACGAAATGTATTAGGACGACTAACCGGTTGATTCTCATTTTGGAGGAATAGTGATTTAATATTAAAGATAATGATAGAATTTAGACATAATTAATATTTTTCACTTGCCTAAGGAACATTTCGAAAGTTGGTGAAAAAATATACAAAATGTCTTTTTGTGAGCCACGCGAAAGTTCATGACAGGCGCATTATTGGTAAAAGATTTAACAATTTAACAAATTTCTCATTATTTTTGTGTGGAGAATTTGGCGTGAAAAAAAAATTACAAGAAATTCTTTTGTATCATACGAAGGTTCATGATAGGGCATTATTGTAAAAATTTAAAAATAATTTTAAGATATTATTCAAATTATTTTGTGAGTGACACGAATTTAGTGAAACTATATTAAATTATAGAGACATATATCTTAATTGTTCTTTTTATACCCTCCACCATAGGCAATAGGGGGTTTATTACTTTGTCTATTCCGTTATGTAACACATCGAAAATATTGCTCTAAGACCCCATAAAGTTATATATTTCGGGTCGTGCGTTAAATTCTGAGTCGATCTTGGAGCATGTCCGCCCGTCCGTACGTCAGTCCGTCTACAGTTCGTTGAAATCACGCTAACTTCCAACGAAACCAAGCTGATCGACGTGAAACTTGGAAAAAGTAGTTATTATTGATGTAGTTGTCGGATTGTACTGAAATGGGGCCAATATCGAGTCCACTTTTTACGTAGTAGCCCCCCTTACAAACGCTAACCCCCAAAATTTGTGGCTTGCAGAGGCCTATAAGAGACGCAAATTTCATCCGATCGGCGACTGAAATTGACATTGATGTGAGTATTATGGTCTCTACAACCATCAAAAATTGTTTCACATCGGTCCATAATTATATATAGCCCCATATAAACCGATCCCGATTTTGGCTTGGAGCCTCTAGCAAGAAGCAAATTTCATCCGATTCCGGCCTGAAATTTGGTAACATTGAGTAATTGGTATTTGATCTCTAACAACCCACTGCAAAACATTGGTCTTTTTCCACATCGGTCCATAATTTATATAACTAACAGCGCAATATAATAAACCGATCCCCAGATTTGGATTGCCGGAGGCCTTAAAAAGGAAGGCAAATTTCAAATCCGATCGCCTGAAAATTTTGGTAATGTTTATTCGTATATGTCTCTAACATTATTAGTTTATTTAAAATCATAATAGATTATGAAAATAAATACAAAAATATAGGTACTAACAACTAAGGTTTTCGACCTAGCTATAGAATTAAATGTTTCTATAGAAATACAATTTAGACAACATTTTGTATAGAAATAAAATTTTGATAACATTTTTTCTAAAAATTAAACCTTTAAAAAATTTTCTACAGAAATAAATTGTTGGCAAAATTTGCTATAGCAATAACATTTTGACAAAATTTTTTATAAAAATAAAATTCTGACGACATTTTCTATAGTTTGGTTTTTTTTTGGTAGTTTTTTTGTTTTTTTTTTTTTTTGTAAAACTTTCTCCAAATTTTGGTAAATTATTTTTGGCTCTAGTGGCAACCTTGATAGTACTCTCCTTAGGGGGCCTACTAGGCGAATGAGTATTATTGAAATTTTCGCCTCCCAAAAAACTAATTAAGTATACGCACCGAAGGACATAAAGATTTATGGCATATTAAAGACTATAACATTATGTCTATATGGACAACAAAATAAAATACGTTAATCACTGCAAACAACACACTTGTTAGCAAAAAAAGGAAAAATATTTTACGTCATAGAAAATAAATTTAGAAAAATTTTCTATAGAAATAAAATATTGTATTTAAAATAAAGATATACAAACTGGTATAAAATATAATTTAAATATAGTATTTATTTTTCGATAGAATAAATTTGAGAAATCTATATAATAAATTTAAATATTATAGGTTTTTTCTGTTGTTGTTGTGTTGTTTTTTTTTTATTTTTTATTTCAGCTTAAAACCATGCATTGACTAAACTACAAGTGTATGCTTAATCCAACAGAGGAAAGAATGTTTGTCAATTATTCTGGGCAAAGCCCTGTAGAACTGCAAGATTTTTGGGATGGTAATCACGAACTTTTGAGAAAAATTTATAATAGATATAAAATTTTTGAAAAATTTTTAGAGAGAAATAACATTTTCACAAATTTTTCTGTAGAATTGAAATTTTGACAAAATCGTCTACAAAATTAAAATTTTGAACAATTTTTCAATAGAAATAAAATTATGATAAAATTTTCTATAGAAATAAAATTTTTAAAATTTTTTCTATAGAAAATAAAATTTTTGCAAAATTTTTCATAAAGACTAAAATAAGCAAGCTTTGAGCAACATAGAATATATCCTAGTTTAAGAGCCCAAAATATAATAATAATTTTTATGTTTGCCTGATATCGATGCAGGCTCTTTTTTTTGGATTTTCTAATAAGAAATAAATTTTTACAAAAATTTCTATAAAATAAAATTTGATAAAATTCTATAATGAAATAAAATTTGACAAATTTCTATATAAATAAAATTAGACAAAATTTCTTAAGAAATAAAATTTATACAAAATTTTCTATAAAATAAAATTTGATAAAAATTTTGATAGAAATAAAATTTTGATTGAAATTCTATAGAAATGAAATTGGTAGACAAAATTTCTACCGAAATAAGCTTTTGAAAAAATTTTCTACTAGAAATAAAATTTTGGAAAAAATTTCTAATGGAAATAAAATTTTGAGAAAATTTGCAATTTCAATTGAAATAAAGTGACAAATTTTGAGAAATACATTTTACCATTTCATGAAATAAATATTATTGATATATTTAAAGAAGAAATAAAATTTTCACAATATTTTTTGTAAGATTGAAATTTTGAGCAAAACCGATTACAAAATTAAAAATGTTGACCAATTTTTCTATAGAGAATAATATTATGATCAAAATTTTCTAAGGCAATAACAAATTTTACAATTTCTATAGAAATTTAAA
>PGFW01051873.1:6346-17093 GCA_003123925.1 Haematobia irritans | reverse complement strand
TATTTTCTCTGACAACGTTGTTGATATATATTGAGTCGGTGTTTGCAGCTTGTTAAAATTCCCTTCGTAAGTAACCGAGTTTTATCCAATCGAATAAAGTGACAATGTGAGAAACATGGCCATTCACTTTAACAATCTGAGTCACATCGACAGTACGGAACTGAGTGGACAGCGACCGGTGATTTTCCGTCCGAAAGCGTTGGAATGTACCTCAAAAAAGTCCGCTGGTAAGTAAAGAGCCATCCATGTTTTTGGGAATGCGCATGGAAATAATTATAATCGAATTATATTGAGAAGGGATAAGTATTACGCGAGTAAAGTATAGGCCAGTGCGAAAAGCTTATGTTCCCTCCACAATGGATTGCGTAAGAATTCTATTTGAAGGGTCATCCACATTTCGAATTATTCTTGGGTTTGCGGTAACACTTGCCGTGGCCAATTGTATACTTAATCTTCCTGAAAATCGATAAAATATATACACATAGTCCATACGTGGTATATATTAAGTGGACTAAAAACAAAGCCAATTTAATTAATAACTTATTATATCATATTAAATTTGAAGTAATATGTAAAAATTTTTTGACAACATTTTTCTAATAAAAAATGGAAATAATTTTCTATGAGAGTTTAAATTTTGGAAATTTCTATAGATATATGAAAAAATATTGGAAAAAATTTCTAATTAGAAATAAATTTTGCAAATTTTTCTATAGATGAAAAACCTTAGGAGAATTATATGTATCTTTTCTATTAGAAATAAATTTTGACATTTGTATCTATAAAAATAAATTTGGTAGATTATTTTTTGGCCTCGACGTGGCACAACCATAAGATTATGAAGGATCCAAATAGATCCCAATAATTTTTATGTGATTGGAGATCGGCTATTAGTAATGGTATGGACGATATGGTACACAAATGGACTTGCGTGTTTGTGTTGGATCAATTCTAACACGCAGTTTGCTCAAAAATGATTCAAACCACCCGGCGGATGAATTTTTAGCGGTCTCCTCCATACGACATGTGCTAAGCGGGAGTGACAAATTATCTGGCGGATCCGCAACCCCAATGTATATTCCGGTGGTGGTTCCGTAGATATTTACTTTCAACCTGAATAGCCTAGAATTATGTGCCGTATAAAATTTTCCGCAACTCCAACCATAGGTGGTTGAGGTTACATTAAGAAGAAACCAACAAATAATCAGGCTCCGCACATCAATACTACGGGCCACTAATACAGTACTTGGTACTTCAAAAAAACTCATCAAACCCGGTATATCAGCTGGATGATTAGCTTAAATTTATGATTAATGCACTAATCTAAGAGTTTCCTATGACCCAGGAAGGACTCCAAAACATCGCTCCTCTCGAGGAGCAAAATCGGATACTAACGATAAAGAGGAAATGAGGAAGGAGAGAGCTAATATAATCTATGGGCCGAATATGTGTGTATCTTAAAAAATATTTTCTTGCAATGGTCTATATTGAGATAAATATATAAAACCACCCCAAATTACAAGCTCACATGTATCCAAAAAATTGCATGGTTTTAGTTAGTAACAAAGTTTAAAGGAGGCCAACCAAATCGCAAATAGTTAGCATGCTTCTATATTTCGTATATTCCACCAGCAAATATAAGTACCTCCCAACACATAAGGAACATTGCATACACAATGTTGGGCTTCGATTCTGCCCTACCGACCGAAAGAAACCAACAAAGTCTTTTTCCAGTCGGTGGATTATCCTCTGCACACAGTAATGCTGGTTGATCATTTCTGAGTTCCAAAACCTTCTTAAGTGGTTTCAGCTGCAAATGTGGAACGCCGTTCGGAACATCGGCCTATAAATGGAGGTCCCTTGTCATTGCAGCTTAACCGAACAATCTAGATATCAGTCAGCAGCTCAGTGATAAGAGAGAAGTTACGCATGTGGTATCGACAATGGACTGAATAGTCTAAGTGGCCTGATACATCGGGCTGACATAACCTAAACCTAACCTAACCTAGAGACCCATTATTACCATATTCTATGATACAAATTCAGGCGGATTCGGATGAATTTGCTTTCTCCTGTTGAGGAACCGCAACCAAATCTGGTGACGGTTTTATAGGGCGCTTAGATACTTAATCACAATAATGGAGCGAGTGTGACCAAATTTTTGCACGGTTGTTAGACGACAAAATAATACTACTACACTACATAATATAACCCCCAACTCACCATTTCCTTTGTACCGCAATATTTAAGCCGGATCGGATGCAATTTATTCTCTTATGAGGCTTTCGCAAGCTAACTGGAGATTGGTTATTGGGTCTATATAAAACCCAATTAGCTGGGACCAAATTTTGCTATGGTTGTTTAGAGACCATATATACTCAACATCATGTAGCAAAATTAAACCGATCCAGTTTGTATTGTAAATTTGCTTCTCTTTTTTAGGCACCGAAGTCATCGGTGGGAATCGGGTTTATATGGGGGCATTATCAATTTCATTAATGACAAACGATGTGGAACCAAAATTGTTTGCGCATGGTGTTATAGACCAAATATACCAAACCACTTCAATGATACCAAAATTCAAGCCGAGAATCGTGAAATGAAAAATAATGCTCTGTTAAGGGCTCCACACCAAAATCTGAGGGTCCTGATAAAATGAGGGAGAGCTTATACGAAGTGGACCGAATGCCCTACATCGGGAATAAAAGCAATACTTGGAGGTGCCAAAAGGTTTCAAAAAGTCGATAGCTGGTTTTACGAGATCGGGAAGGATTAAGGTGATTCCAACAGTAACGGACGGACGGACAATATGCTATATGATCGAACTCAGAAAATTTTCAAACCACGACCCGGAATATAAAAATTTTTATGGGGGTTCGTACGCCAATATTTCGATGTGTTACAAACGGATAGACAAAAGTTAATATAACCCCCATCCTTATGAGGAGGGGTATAAAAACCATCAACAGTGACTATTATTGGCGTTATTGCGCGTCGAAGATCCGCGCAAAACGGTCCGCATATGAAAGAAGAAAAGTGTTTGTTTCACAAGACACCAACCGTGCCAGCAAAGTTCATGAGAAGCGATGGCAAAATTGCAGAATTGCTATCGACTTATGCTTTCCCACCCACGCGTATTTCGTCCAATCTGAGCCCCGCCATGACGATTTTTTCCTCTTCCTCAGAGCGCTACAAAAGGATGCTCGCAGGAAAAAATTTGCTGCATGAATGAGGTGAATCGCCGAAACTAAGGCCTATTTTGAGGAAAAACCGAAGGAGACTACCAAAAAATGGTATCAAAAAATAGAAGGCAATTAAAATCGTTGTATCGCTCTTGAAGAAAAATGTGATATTAATAAAAAACGAATTTTGACACAAAAAGTGTTTGTCTTTGTTTAGACGGGGATTATCAGCCAACCTATTTACGGCATCTGCTATGTTCTTAAGAGCTCCTAGTGTCGATTTTCGAGGTCGGAATCCTTCGTAGTCTCACGGTCAGACTCACGGCCCTCAAAGTATAAATTCTTGGTTTAATTTCGAATAATTTCGATCTGTGGCCAAATATACAATGGTCTCTACGAAGAGTCGAAGCTTCGTAATCTGCTTTTTGGTGACCAGAACATATTCTTTGTTCTTTCCACGTATTAGGGAAGCTATCTTCCTTTGGGAGCTGTTGTAGGGTTCTTAGGTCGTTGGTTGCTAGATATCTCTTTAATGAACCGGGTCCTACTTTCTCTTTGATGCTTTGGCGGTGTTTTAGCAGTTCTTCTTTGTCAGGAAAGCATGTATTTTTTTACACACAGAAATAATATAAAACCGCACATGAGCTTATCATCCTAAATTTATTAATCATATAATACCGTCGAAATTATTTTCTGTCAATTTCTAATTAGATCCTAATTTCCATTTGCGTCTGTGTTTTGGCTCAAACGTAAACATTAGTAAAATTTTCATTTCAACTTGGACTTACTGGAAACAGTGTTGACTCAAAAGAGGACAATTGTCGTGACACGTTTGCTACCTCAATACACCATAAATTAACTCTCTTAACTGGACCCCTTCCAAATGGGGGCACATTTCTTAAAATGAGTGGTATTCTCCTTCTAAGAGACTTCTCTGCATATTAAAAATTAATATGCTATTAAGAAAAAACTATCATTACCTCACCAGCCATGTAAAATCATTGATTTAGCCAAATCCACGGATAGTTTCTCACCAACAAACCGTTCAATTTCAGGTTTAAGGGTAAACTGCTAATAATTAAGGGATGTATGCTATGCTAGAAACTGGAAAACAAAATATTCATGAAAAAAATTCGATAATTTCGTAGGGGTTTACTAAACCAACACTTACAGAACAATCGAGTCAAAAAAGTTTAAAAACGAAAACTTGTTTACTATGCTGTACATAATCAAAATCTACTAAAATTTCTTCACTTTTAAATAAAGTTTTCGTCTCTATTAAAGGATCTAAGGACTTCAATATCAATCTATATTCACCAGCAACCAATAAAGAATTTACATTCAATTTTAATATGGGTTCATTTGATGAATGTTTCTTCTTTATGACAGTTTCTGCATAAGGTCCTTCGCCATCCTCGTTAATCATAGTCAATTGTATTTGATATTGACTATTGGAGGCTTTGGGTAAAATATAATGGGAAGCGTTGGGAGGTAATAACTGAAAAAGAAAAAATATTGAAATAAAAACAGAAAATAAAAGATATAAAATAATTTTTATTTTAACACAAATTATAATATTGAAGACTTTGCATATTGATTTTAATAAAATTCACAAATTTTTCTTACCACTTTATGATTGTATTGATCTTGTTCTCCATCCGCATCTTCCTTAATATAAATTTTGTAATTTTTCAATGGTCCATTTGTAAACTTTCCCTTTTTCCAAAATACGACTATGTGATCTTTATCCAAGGCTAAAGCCTGTTTTATTATGGGTGCTGATATTGGAGCACCCATTGCAGGAGTTGTAAATATTTCAGAAGCTGGTGTATAAAGGACATCATCCACCGAAGTCATGCCCAGATTGAAAACCAAAGGGATTTCAAAACGAAACTTGTTTAATAAGGACAAAGACAAGTTTTATAAAAAAAGGTTCTAACTACAAATATGAAATTTCAATGCATATAATAGAAACAAGGCTAAAACATCATGGTAATCTTACTATATCATATAACCTCCTTAACCACCCGGACAAATATTAATATAAAAATCCCATATCAGAATCAATTGTTTTTTTTTTTGTAAAAAAACAGCATAAACATAAAGGAAACATATAAACGAAAACTAACATCAATTGTGGGCACCACATGGAAGTACTGTAATATTTTATTGGAACCGACTCCTAAAGACAAAATCAAATTTCAAATACCCAGCTGCGACCACAATCAGAAATCAAAGTTGCCCGCTTTTGTTAAAAAATAAACACAATGTGCCACACCACGATTTCTAGTATTAATATTTAATACGTTAAGCCTATATAAAGACCAAAATTAAAATATAGGAACCCTGTATCACAATCAATTGAATTTTGACTAAATAAACAAGAAGTCTTAAACGGAAAAAATCTTTCTAATCCACGACCTTAATATTTTCACGTTCTTTTCAAAATAAAAAAACAAGATAAAGAAAGTCTACCAGTCGGACGGCGGCCGACTAATATTATACGCTGCAACGCACTTTATAGATCTAGATTTTCGATTACCATATCACATCCCGTCAAAGTGTGTTGGGGCTACATTATTAAAGTTATCCCAAATACACTTACACTTTAACATATCACTCGACTTAGGACAGTGAATTTGATAAGATCTCCTACAAAATCTATAGACTCCAAAATTTAAGGTCGGCTAATGCACCTAGGTGGCACAATGTTAGTAAAAAAAAATATGGGAACATTTTAAATCATGAGCAATTTTAATGGAAACTTCGCAAAGTTATTTTATGATTTATCGCTCGTATATATATGTATTACAAGTTTAAGGAAAATTAGATCATTTTTAAAAACTTTTCGACTAAGTAGTGGCGATTTTGCAAAGGAAAAATGTTACCAACATTGAACACATTTTTTGTCGAAATTCATAAAAACATATATTGAACTATATCGTAAATCTGGACCTCACCCCACTACGATTTCACACCAGAATTTGGCACACATAGCATACAAATGCTGAATTTCTACTCCCTGCTGGCAAAATTTCAACTAAATCGAAGCAAAATTGGCCTCTGTGGTCAAGTTTGAGTGTAAAATCGGGCGAAAGCTATATATAGGAGCGAGCTATGATCTAAATTGAAACCGATTTCAACCAAATTTGGACACGCGTAGCTATTTAATGCTTAATTTCTACTCCCTGTGGCAAATTTCAACATAAAATCGGGCAAAAAATTGGCCTCTGTGGGCCAAATGAGTGTAAATCGGGCGAAAGCTATAGTATGGGAGGCTAAATCTAAATCTGAACCGATTTCAACCAATATCTTGGCACGCATTAGCTACAATGCTAATTCTAACTCCTGTGGCAAAAATTTTTCAACCAAATTGTGATAAAAACTCTGGCTTCTTGGGACCGGCATTAGTCTCCCATATCAGGCGAAAGATATATATGGGAGCTATATCTAAATCTGAAGCCGATTTCAATAAGAATTTGAGCACATTGACTATAGTGAGTAATTGTTCTTACTTGTGCAAAAATTTTAAAGCAACATTAGCGTTTAAAACTCTGCTTCTGGGGCCATATAAGTCCATATCGGGCGAAATATAATTATATGGAGAGCCTAATATCTAGAAATCTGAAACCGATTTCTTACCAAAATCCAAATAGGGAGTCTATTCTGAAGCCAAAAACACGATACTTGATGCCAAATTTGAAGTCGATTGGACTAAAAACTGCGACCTAGACTTTGATTACAAAAATGTGTTTCAACTGGACAGACGGTAACAGACGCGACCAGACGGACAGACGTGTGAACATCGCTATATCGACTCCAAGAGCCCACCCTGGAGCATTTTTTGCCAAAAGACACCATGTGTCTATCTCGGTCTCTTCTGGTGTTTGCAAACATATGCACTAACTATAATAATAACCCTGTTCGTTCCACAGTGTGAGCAGGGTATAAAAACGAAAACTCCATCAAATGTGCACACATGGAATTCTTTACTACGAGTATAATATATAAGCGTACCTATAAACAAAATAAAAAAGGAAAATCCCATATATGAATCAATTGCCGTTTGATAAAAAAGACAAAAACCACAAACTACCCATATTCTTTAGATTTGTAGTAGAAACTCGCAAGTGAGATCTTTGCACACACCAACTATTTTTACTTTTATGAAAGAATCAAGTAATTAAACGTAAATATTATTATGTATTTCCTAATCAATTTATTTGTGAAAATCTGATAATTGGTTGATAGTTTTGCTGCAAGTAGAGGATGCTGATGAGGAATGTTAATTCCGAAACGTGCGTCTCTCCAACTATCTTGCAGTCTATAGGGCTTTTGCCCAAATAAATTTGACAAAACATCTTTCCCTCTGTTGGTTAAGCTACACTTGTAGTTTAGTCAATGCATGTTTTAAGCTGAAATAAAAAAACAACAACAATGATTAAAAACAAAACCAAAACAAAACGAAACGAATGGACGGACTCATCCAGCAACTTCACTCAAATCGATGATTTGACTGGTGGCAAAGGAAAAGAGAGATGTTTAGTACGAATTTATTTCGACATATAAGCCGCCTCATCAATGTAAAGCCATTTTTCGAAGGTTCAAGTGTGGTCTATTGTTGCTTAATGAACTGCCCTGAAATTTATTCTGATAATTGGTTGATTAGTTTTGCTGCAAGTAGAGGATGCTTGATGAGGAATGTGGTAATTTCCGAAACGTGCGTCTATCCCAACCATCTTGCAGTCTATTCAGGTTTTGCCCAAAATAATTTGACAAAAACATTCTTTTCCTCCTGTTGGTTAAGCTACACTTGTAGTTTAGTCAATGCATGGTTTTAAGCTGAAATAAAAAAAAAAACAACAACAATGATATAAGAACAAAAACCAACAAATAACAAAACAAAACGAATATAATAAAATTTTGACAAAATTTTCTATAGAAATAAAATTTTGACGAAATTTTCTATAGAAATAAAATGTTGACAAAATTTTCTATAGAAATAAAATGTTGACAAATTTTTCTATAGAAATAAAATTTTGACAAAAATTTTCTATAGAAATAAAATTTTGACAAAATTTTCTATAGAAATAAAATTTTGACAAAATTTTCTATAGAAATAAAATTTTGACAAAATTTTCTATAGAAATAAAATTTTGACAAAATTTTCTATAGAAATAAAATTTTGGTAGATTATTTTTGGGGATCGGCTATATATAACTATAGACCGATATGGACCAATGTTGGCATGGTTGTTAGCAGCCATATACCAGCGCAATGTACCAAATTTCAACCGGGTCGGATGAATTTCGCTCCTCCAAGAGCTCCGGAGGTCAAATCTGGGGATCGGTTTAAATGGGGGTTATATATAATTAAGACCGCTATGGACCAATTTTTGCATGGTTGTTAGAGACCATATAATAACACCACGTACCAAATTTCAACCGGATTGTGTGAATTTTGCTCTTCCAAGGGGCTCCGAAGGTCAAATCTGGGCATCGGTTTATATGGGGGCTACATATAATTATGGATCGATATGGACCAATTTTGGCACGGTTGTTAGAGATCATATACTAACACCACGTACCAAATTTCAACCGGATCGGATGAAATTTGCTTCTCTTAGTGGCTCCGCAAGCAAAATCTGGGGATCGGTTTATATGGGGCTCTATATAATTATGGAGCGATGTGGACCAATTTTGGCATGGTTGTTAGAGATCATATACTAACACCACGTACCAAATTTCAACCGGATCGGGTGAATTTTGCTTCTCCAAGAGGCTCTGGATGTCAAATCTGGGGACCGGTTTATATGGGGTTCTATATAATATTATGAACGATGTGGACCAATTTTTGCATGGTTTTTAGGGACCATATACCAATATCATGTACCAAATTTCAGGCGGATCGGATGAAATTTGCTTCTCTTTGAGGCTCCGCAACCCAAATCTGGGGATCGGTTTATATGGGCGCTATATATAATTATGGACCGATGTGGACCAATTTTTGCACGTTTAGAGACCATATACCAATACCATGTACCAAATTTCAGCCGGATCGGATGCAATTTGCTTCTCTTTGAGGCTTCGCAAGCCAAATCTGGAGATCGGTTTATATGGGGTCTATATATAATTATGGACCGATGTGGACCAATTTTTGCAATTGGTTGTTAGAGACCATATACCAAAATCATGTACCAAATTTCAGGCGGATCGGATGAAATTTTTTTCTCTTTGAGCCTCCGCAAGCCAAATCTGGGGATCGGTTTATATGGGGGCTATATATAATTATGGACCGATGTGGACCAATTTTTGCATGATTGTTAGAGACCATATACCAACACAATGTACCAAATTTCAGCCGGATCGGATGAAATATGCTTCTCTTAGAGGCTCCACAAGCCAAATCTGGGGATCGGTTTATATGGGGGCTATATATAATTATGGACCGATGTGAACCAATTTTTGCATGGTTGTTAGAGACCATATACCAACACCATGTACCAAATTTCAGCCGGATCGGATGAAATTTGCTTCTCTTTTAGGCTCCGCAAGCCAAATCTGGAGATCGGTTTATATGGGGGCTATATATAATTATAGACCGATGTGGACCAATTTTTGCATGGTTGTTAGAGACCATATACCAACACCATGTACCAAATTTCAGCCGGATCGGATGAAATATGCTTCTGTTAGAGCCTCCACAAGCCAAATCTGAGGGTCCCTTTATATGGGGGCTATACGTAAAAGTGGACCGATATGGCCCATTTGCAATACCATCATACCTACATCGATAACAACTACTTGTGCCAAGTTTCAAGTCGATAGCTTGTTTCGTTCGGAAGTTAGCGTGATTTAAACAGACGGACGGACGGACGGAACGATGCTTAGATCGACTCAGAATTTCACCACGACCCAGAAAATATATACTTTATGGGGTCTTCGATGTGTTACAAACGGAATGACAAAGTTAATATACCCCCATCCTATGATGGAGGGTATAAAATTATAAAAATTCATAATAGTGACACAGTTTCTCTATATTAATTCGTGTGCTGATTTTTTCTCACCAATTTCCTAAACTAACACTGCATAAGAATGATATCAAAAAGATGCTCTGAATCTAACATAAGATATATCAAGAATAAAAAAACGAATGGCTTAGATCATTGATAAAAAAAACTGGCTGCATTAAAATCGAATTGATATTTTAGTTTCGTTTTAAACCTGATGTTAGTGTGGGTTTTAAACCTGATGTAAACTTAAATCTGGCTTAACCTAAAACTTTCGTTTTGCACACAAATAGCCACTTTTACATGTTATAATAGTATAAAATACCAGGAATCATATTTGTGCCACAATTTCGCTATGTCAATTCGTTTATTGCTATTTCGAAAATAATTCCCTTATTTTAACCTAAAGATGATTTGAACCTGTCATAACCTTATCTTTCTTGTGCACACATTGATCATTTTTACATTTTACAATAGCTAGATGTTCCAGAAACCATAATTGTGACACCATTTCTTTATATCAATCACTTTCTAATTTCACAAAAGATTCACC